>RJWJ010034263.1:0-17404 GCA_004363605.1 Indri indri | reverse complement strand
GTCTGCAGAATAGAAGGAGATGCAGGGCTCCTGATGGGAGCAGAGTGGGGTTTCCTAGCTCTCTTGCTCTCTTCTCAGTTTTAGGCAAGCCCTGTGCACTTGAGCCTCCTCCAGTGGCTGACCGTCTCTGCTTCTTAATCAGTGTTGGGTCTAGAGCAGGTTCCCTGTCCCTTCCTCCAAACTTTACCTTGTATTAGTGGGTGTCTGAGTTGTGAATAAATTTCTTGCATCTTTCCAAGTATCAAGCAACCTTTGCCTGGGCCTGGGGGTGAGATGCTTCCTGCCCTTCCACCCCCACCCCAGCCCCCAGTGGCAGACAGCTTTTGCCTCATGTCAAAGCAAAGCAAAGGCAGATCCAGGGTATGGGCAGATTTCTTGCATCTCTCCACTTGGCTGATGCTTTTTGCTTCAAATCAGTGGAGGGCCCAGTGTAGATGGGTTTTATCTCTGTTCCTAGCTGCATACCTGTTCCTAGCCATGGCCATTTACCACCTTGCATTACAAAGGGGCTTGCAACTTGGATGGGCTTCTCCAGGCATTCCTACTCTACTCTCAAACCCTGCACAAATCTGTCATTGGAAAGGAGACTCTCTCAGGTCCTTGCTCTGCTCTCAGTCTTCCTCATGAGTCCTCAGTGAAGGCTCAAGAAAGAGTGTTGGTGAGTGTGGGCAAACTCCCCCTGTGCTCTGGGGCTCCCAGGGATTCTGAACTGTTATAATGGTCCACCGGTGCCTTTAAGGCTTTGTTAGCTTTTTGTTTTCTTCTTACCCATTTTATGGCTACCACATTTCTCTCATGCTCTGCCAAAAATGAGATAATTCATGTGTCCTATTTCTCCTCAGAGGGGCTCATCCCCACCTGGTTGCCTTGTTACTTCAGCTCTCTGATGGGGTAGAAAATTAAGATTTTGTACATAATCATTTTTTTCTTTATACTTAAGGCAGGTGCGACATTTCCCTGTGGTTTTCTATATCCTAAGTGGAAGTAGAGCTGTCTCTCCGGTTGCTTTTAAGATTTATCTACTTGTATTTTTTTTTTTTTTTTTTTTTTTTTTTTTTTTTTTTTTTTTTTTTTTTTTTTTTTTTTTTTTTTTTTTTTTTTTTTTTTTTTTTTTTTTTTTTTTTTTTTTTTTTTTTTTTTTTTTTAGCAGTTTTACTACGATGTGCCTAGCTTTTTTTTTTAGTGTTTTGGAATCTCTTGATTCAGCGGCATGATATCGTTCATCCGTTTTCAAAAATTCTTGGTCAATATCTCTTCAAATATTCATTCTACTGCATTTTTTTTTTTGGTCCGGGGATTCCAATTACACACATTAAACCTTTTACTGTGTCCCATATGTCTTTTACAATATTTTGTAGATTTTCTATCATTTTTTCTTTTTCTTCTTGAATATGGATATTTTTCACTGGCCTCTCTTTCAGTTCCTGGATCCACTTTTCTGCTAAGTCTAATCTTCTACTAAAACCAGTTATTGAATTATTAAATTAGTTCTTATATTTTTCAATTCCAGAATTTTCATTTAATTTTTTTAAATTTCCATTTTAAAATCAATTTTATTGAACATATTTGATTATAATTAAAGTCTGTGTTTGATAACTGTAATATCTGATTCATTTGTGGGTCTGTTTCTATTTTCTGCTTTTTGTTTCTCTTGATTTTTTTGGTTATTTAGCTTTATTTTCTGGTATGCTTAGTAATTTTTAATGGAATGATAAACATTGTGTACGAAAAGAGTGGGGATTTTAGCTTTCTCTACCAAGATTTTAAATTTTTTTACAGTTTGGGAAGACCACCTTGGCATAGTTGAGGCTGGTTTACTTACAATTTGCCCATACTTCTACAGCATAGCTTTTCCAGGATCTGAATCAAAAGCTGAGTCTCTCCTCTTTGGTGAGATTTGCACTTCAATTTTTGTCTCCTCAGAATCATAAGACTGACAAATTCTCTCCTTAGATTTTCATTTTCTTAGTATTTTTTACTTGGTTTCTCTGTGTCTCGAGTTTAGCCTATTAGAAATCAGAAAACGCCTTGAGGGAAAATTGCACATAGAATGTTGGTCTCAACTGTCTGTAGTACTCATCTCTGGATGTTAGCCCCTCATGTCATAGCTGCTTAATTTAACCCTGAACTCCATTTTTGGTTCCTCCGCTCAGTGTAACTGCCACAAACTCATGAATGCTGCATTTGGTATGCCTCTAGGCCTCAAGCCTTGAATCAGCAAACTTCCCAAGGCGAAAACACAGCTGTGAATGCAGGATTCACCTCAACGTGTTTTTCTTCTCTCCAGGAGATTGGTCCCTCAGGTCCTGGCTGCACTGGTGGTTCTCCAGAGCTTTCAGATTTTGTTTTGTTTTGCTTTGTATTTTGTCCAAGTTTTATAGTTATTCTCAGCGAGTGAATTAATATGATCTAGTAACTCTGTTATAGTCAGAACCAGAAGACATTTCCTTATTATATTCTAAACCTGAGTCCCTACCCATCAAGTCTTAGTGATTCCTATGAGGTCCTCTTAATTACCTGTGCTCAAGCCTCAAATTCACCTTCTTACCCCTATTTTATGGGTCGGCATATGTTTGAGGTCAAAGTTATGGTAGCATTTATTTTTCTGTAAACTTTGATTAGTCAACAAAGATCATCTGGTTGTATTTTGTAATTCTAGAAGAGTTGAAGATTTTAGTACTATTTAATTTAGTATGTTTGTTTTACCTAAAGGGCAGAAAACCACAGATTAACATCATCATGAAGAGCAAACCTTCACACTTAGATCAGTATACAGGATTCCTACTGGAGTTTATAGAGTTTGAATGAGATAATGTCCATAGTGGAGTACTCTTTTAAAGAGGTAAGTTGGATATATACGTATTTGACTCAAATTATTAATAATACAGTAGTTGAACAACATTATAGGAACTAAAGGCAGTGATATACAAATCTAGGTTAATCAAAAAACTCTCCTGAAAATGGATTTTAACCTGGGTTCTACAGAACTGGAGTGGCAGTCCACCATGCTGGTGGAAATGAAGACATAGAATATTCTAGAATGACATTTTAAGTTAAAGATTGTTGCAAATAGAAGAAAGAGGATTAGGAAAGAAATGAAAATGTTTTAGTATAAAACAGTTTTAAAATGTCTACTGGAAGGGGAGAAATTTGAAAAGGAATATAATCTGAATCTATATTCAAAGGTAATACATGTAATACAGATGGAAAGAAGGAAGACAGTGGGGTTGAGTGAACCTTTTTAGAAGGAAGTTATAGCATGGTCATCAGCCAAGTGAGTAGTAATGGAGACAAAGTGGCAGGATTTGATTAATGCTATAACTTGCAGAGTCAGTGGAATGGATGGAGCTGAGGACATGGAAGAGTTTAAGAGAATAAATAAAAGAAAGCTAAATGCCATTTTAAAAAATGCCATCGTAAAACATTTAAGATGAGAAAGTGTCAAATAGCATTCTTGCAGATAATGATAGAAGGGAAATTCACAGCAAGGAGGATAAAAGATTTGGGTGCTATCTTTGCCTTATTGAATATCAGGGATGACTCTCCATTTGAGATTAATTTATTCATTAATAGATACAACACATTTGTTGAACACTTACTATGTGTAAAGCATTGTAATACATACTTATAGAGTTATAAACAATGATCTTTAATCTCAAAGAAATTATAGTCTGGTAGGAGTGATGAGATAAAACATGAATAACAATGGCAAAAAGAGAAAATGGCCATTTCAGTTTCTGGCACATAGTAGGTGCTCAATACAGGTTTGTTGAATGAATGAATGAATATATGAATGAATGAATGAATGGTATAGGGAGGCACGTATACTAAGAGTTGAGAAGAAAAGTTATTTATATGTGGAAAGATCAAAAAAGTTTTTTATAGGGAATATGACAACTGAACAAGACCATAAATGTCGGATAGGATTTAGATATGAGATTGCAGGGAGGAGACAATTCCAGGTAGAGGTAACAGTATGAAGAATTGGAAGCCAGAAAGTTCAGGGTGCATATAGGTGACACTGAAGCATGAAAGAGGAGGTCACAGGAAGATAAAGCTGAGAAAGTAGGCTGGAACAAAAGTCTGGAGGGCTTTAAATGCTCTAAGAGATTTGGAGTTTATACAGTAGGTAATTGTTAACATGGAAAGATAATGTGTGGATAATAAAATATTTGAATCACTTGAGATATGGTTAGAGATATAAAAAGAAGTTATCAGAAAGACAGGAGAGGAAGGAAAGAGAAACTTCCATCTAGGTGTACTTGGCAATTGAGACTGTGAAGCTTCAGAGTAGAAAAAAGGAATAGAAGAATTGGATACAAAGACATTCATAATGCAAAGGTATAGCTATGACCCTCCTTCAAGTGCTAAGGTTCTTGCTGGAAGGATTAATGCTATTGAGCTTGTATAAATGGAACGCAAGTATTCACTAAAACCCAGGAAAAAATCCATTGCTATCATTAGCACTTAAATATGCTATGCAATATGAAATTCCTTATTAAATCTTTTCTCCTTTTGGAGGTCTTCCTTACTCTCATGGGCAGGGCAAGATGCTCTTTCACTTGTTCTGAGTTTACCTCTATCATGGCACCTACTATACTGTATTATAATTATTTAACGCTATACGAATTCTCTCTGGATCATGATTTCCATGAGGTCAGAGACTGTGTCTTTTCAACTTTGTATCCCTCGCGCCGGCTACGGTAATGCCTGAATTATTAATAAATACAAACAGTAAACTTCTCCCGATTATCTCATTCAATCCTCCCTGCAAGATATAATTTTAGAAAAAATCCTAAAGATTTCTAAATATGATCAGAACAGAAACTTTGCTGAGGACTTCTGAATATAACCAGAATAGAAACGTTTCCCCTGAGAATATTAATTTTACCTTTCCTTGTACTGTACATTATTTGTATATCACTAACTTATTAATATATTAATAAGGCTTAGATGTTTTACAGTTGGTCCTCTTCTCCTGTAACCTTCACCCGCTGCCACAGCTTCTTATCCATACTTGTTGCAACTCTATCATATTGAGATTTCACTAGGTAAGGACTATTTAGATTTAGCTAAATATTTTAAGTGTCTCCTATGAGATTTGAAGATAAATAATAATCAATAAAATACCATCCATGCACAAACTTAGTATTTTTTATTTCTACTTTTATCTGACATGGTTTTGTATAGTAATACAGCTCTTGGTTAAGTAATATTGCTCATGGTCAATAAAGAAGCTCAGTATTTTATTATTCTAAATTGTTTTGCCACATCCTTTCATCTTTGAAATTTAACAGTCATTGATACATGTAACAGTTTGGAGTTATCTTTGGTTCTTTCTCTTCCTTTTGCTCCCTGATTGTCAAATTGTTTCTTCCCATCATCCTACAAAGCCCACATCTTTCATTCTTTTCTTTGGTTCTGGTTAACACCTGCCTTTTCAATCTTATATTATACTTACCTATCTTTACTTCTTTCATTGTCTTGTTCATCTATTATTTTGACCATTTTATTCCTGTGAAAGGGCTTCCTGTGACTATCTTATGGTGGGACCATGAATGAATGGTATAACTACATAGGCATCTACACATGCCATGAAGATAATCATCAAAAATCATCCTTGGAAAAATTTGGGGGCAGCGTTTAGTAAGGCAACAAGAGGTACAGGTCTGTTATCTTTTAAGAAAATTTGTATCAGATTAGTATCTAATGCAGTACAAAGCCCAAGAGAACCAAAGACTTATTAAAGTCTAAGAGGTAAATAATTCAAATTATCAACTCATTATTGCTCTGAGTTTATAATTTCCAAGAAAAAACCTGGTACATATTAGCAGGTTTTTTTTTTTTATTTGTTTGATTCCCAATGCTTTGATAAGAATTTAAATAACAATGATAGTATATAATCAAGTGCTAACAAGTGGCAGAGACTAAGCTTCAATGATCATCATATGAGGGTTGGTTGGGGTGGAATAAATATATATAGGTGAGGCTGAGATGGGGAACAATGATATCCTGATTTGATGTTACTTGTGATAAAGGTCCTAATTTCCTAAATGAATTTTGTATATACTTCATATTAAAAAGACATGTCCATCAAACTAACTTCAATATTATTGTTTAAATGAAATATGAGATAAGGAACTATGTCACTAAAGGAATCTGTAAATGTTTTGCTCTGAATTTTTTTCTTTTTTGGCTAAGAAATTTTCAATTTAATAATACTGAGGATAGTTATTTTGAGAGGCATTGAATACAGGTACATTTTAAGATCATGTTCCTTTTTTAGAACAAATGAATATCTAAGATCATACTTGAATTTAGTTTGTGATTTTTCTTTAATGTAACAAAAGTCAATAAAGGAAAATCATTTGGATGATTACAAGTTTGTTGGTAGATGATATTAAAGAAACATCAAACATTTATATAAGCAGTGTTTTTTAATGTCAAATTAAAATATTTTCTTTTTCACATACTTTCCTTGATGCTTATAAACAACTAGGCTGTTGTTTATAAGGGGCAACAGTAATAGAGGTTCTACTTTTGCTTTTGAAAAGGAGCGCTGGAGCATCACTGGGTTTTAGATACTTAGGAAGCATTACAAAGACTTTGCAAACAGACTGAAGGAAAACAGAGGTGTAAAGTTGGTCTTTCGAATAGTACCTCATCATCATTCCTAATGTAAACTTTTCTTAATTCTAATTATTCTTTACTTCTAATAGAGTGCCAACTATATATACATGACAATGTTTGCTAGTGAGAGAATCCTAGAGAAGATTTGCAGGAAATACAAGTTTTAGGAGGCTGGGCACGGTGGCTCACGCCTGCAATGCTAGCACTCTGGGAGGTCGAGGAGGGAGGAATGCTTGAGGTCAGGAGTTCGAGACCAGCCTGAGCAAGAGCAAGAACATCTCTACAAAAAAATAGAAAACAAAAATTAGCTGGGCATGGTGGCGTGTGCCTGTAGTCCCAGCTACTTGGGAGGCTGAGGCAGGAGGATCCCTTGAGCCAAGGAGTTAGAGGTTGCGCTGAGCTATCATGGACAATGCCACTGCAGTCTAGCTGGGGTGACAGAGCGAGACTCTGACTCAAAAAAAAAAGTTTTTTTAAGTTTTAGGAAATAAAATATTCTTTACAATGTACCTTTAAATAACACAATGAACAACGAAGATGTATAACTATAAACTGGCCATGAACTTAACTTTAAGGATATCAGAATTAATACATTATATAAAACCTCTCATTCTTAAAAGCAAAGCAAAATTTTTTTGCCACAATTATTTTAATATATTTCTCTTCTAAGATAAATATCAAATTTAGGAAAGCAAGGTTTGGAATTAGAAGAGTTAAGAAAACACGAAGCAACAGTAACTCCATTTAGATAAGGGGATAGAAGGGTGGAGCAAGGGAACAATACACTAAAGTACTTTTCTTTCACAGATCTTGGTTCAAATTAAGGTTAAATTCCAAAGGAGGATGTGTTTTCCCCTTATAGAGTCTCAAAGGACATGCCTTTGTTTCCAACTTCCCAGGGAAGATATATGTTAACACAAACAAAGCATTTCATAATAAATTTAACTTTTATAGAGTGACTAATGCCCTGTTGAGATAAGGCAGACTCTCAGTCACCTGTGTTTAATCCAGGCTGGAGAAATTATGCCAAGGGCACACTGACAAAACTTTATTCCTTTGGAGAGAATGGCAGTAACCTGGTAGGGAACAGAAAGGGTCTTGGTTTTAAAAGTCTTGTTGGAATGACTTTCTCTTCCTCACTGTGAACAGTTTAGTATTTATGTACTTTGGAAGGACACAGAGGTGAGGTAAGCCTGCCGAAATTTGAACCTGTGTTTCTGGGAACCTGTTAGTAGGTCAACTGTTACAAATTAAGAGAAACTGCCAACGAGCGGTAGATAATAGAAATTTGGGAGTTGGCCTACAAATAGCTTTATTAAAGCCTGCATACCGTTTCTTCTTTTAGATCTAAGGTGAGGTGACATGATGTTTAAAATGCCACAGAGTATTACCATTACTCAGTCCCACCAAGCTTTGGTGGGAATTGAGGGTGGGAGGTAGAACACCATGGAAAGAGACAACTCTTTTCTGTCAGAAATATTTCACAGTTAACAGACCAAAAAGCAGATCTTTAAAATTTTACCTGGGGTTTTGCTAACAATAATGTTATTAATCTATCTCCTTCTAAGAAAGACAAATAGTTTATTTGTGTAAATAGTGTTTTTCTTTCCCTTTTCCCTTTCTTTTATCTTTATATTATTCTTCATTAACTAGAAGCCTAATTCTCATGTCCTAATTCTTGCAAAATGTCTCTGCATTTGTGGCTAGGTAAATTTGCTCATTGAACATATATTTCCCTTTTCCATGTGCAAATTCTATTGACTTTCATTGAAGGGGTAAAAATTAGTCCTGTGGCACATGAAGAAGGAATTCCTTCTTGAGAGAAGAAAACAAAAATCTATTTGTGTCAATCATATCAAACACATCTGACTGTATGTTATACAAGATTTAATTTATTTTTGATATTTATAAATTCATCAATGATAAAAGCTTTAGGAAATCTATTTAAAATTAAAATAAAGTAGAATAAAAGTCGTCTCTCCTTTTCTATTCACTAAAAAAAGGAGATACCGATATAGAATAAACTTGATTTTAAGTTGCTTTATGAGAACTTTTGCAACATCTCTTTAGTTTATCATCTCTTTAGTTTATCATAATATTGATTCTAATAAAATTAAGTATATCACTTTTTTCTAAGCTTCTCATTTCTTTATAGTGTGCAATTTCTTTCTTGTGCTCTGAATTATGTATTAAAAATAGTTCTTATATCACAGCATGTATACTAAAATTGGAATGATACAGAGAAGATTAGCATGGCCCCTGTGCAAGAATAACACACAAATTCATGAGGGGTTCTATATATATATATATATATATATATATATATATATATATATATATATATATATATAAATGCCTTTCATCTTTTTATGTTAGCCAGTGACTAACAGAGAAAACGCTTCTGATTCTAGACTGCTAGACAAGGGTAATGAGGTTTCTCTTCTCAGGCTATGTAATACAAAATCTAAAAATCAGAAGTCAATTAACTTTTCCAAATTTCAGAAATCAATTAACTTTTCAGAGAGTAACACCACAAGGGGGCAGGTGAATCCAGGCTAGGTCCTAGGTAACAGGGTCTCAGTATTGGGAATTTTGGTCAAAAGATGAAGAAGGATGAGGTGAGAATTAGACACAATTCTAAAGATAATATTTATTCATGAACATAAGCATTAGATTTGAATCATTCAAGTGAAATTTTATTTAGACTATATCCAAAGGCATTAATTGCAATACATGAAGAAAATAAATGAAAGATATCAAACCAATGTATATAGTCACACACTGAAAGTGCTCACTACTTTTAAGAAGGCGAATAGAATGATTTTACCAAGAAGAGAAAGACTGTACATGAGAAGAAATCCAAAATTTACACCAAGCAATCAGGGTAGGCTTTGAAAATAAATTACAACCAGATAGGCAAAGTATCAAATAATTAAAAAAAATGAGAAGATACCTTTGCTTCAAGATGATCTTAATAATGAATAATTTCATAACAGAAGCATAAACTTTGAATAGAGCTGTTTTTTTCCCCACACAAAAACTGAGAAATTAATTTCAGTCATTTTAGGAAAGAAAAAGCTACTGTTTTAAAAGGTTATTTAAAGAGTCTGTTTTGATTTTCATTAGAAATTAAACTTAGCCTCCAAATAGGAGGCCAATATTTAAAAATTAGTTCCCCTTAACAAATATTTTTAAGATGACAACAGATATCCCTTGTGAGAATGTCAATAACAATATCTTCTATGGCCAACATATACACCTACCTTCTATGCAAAGCAGCCAGGATTAATTCTATTTGGCAAAGCCGGAAATTAATAACAGTCTCCCTTTTATACCTCACTAAGAAAATAAAATTTATCAATATGGATAGTATATTATTTTACCTTTTACAGATTAACAAAATGAAATGCATAGAATAGTATAGGTTAATAAACTACACAAGTTTGGCCTGTTACTGGTAGTTTTTATTTAGTTCCCAATACCAATTAGAATCTTAAAATGACCTTTTAAATAGGTTATGTCACTTCTTTTATTATAAATCTTACTGATTGATGAAGTCATCTCATAATAAACTTTAGGGCAAGCCAGGTTTTAGAACATGGGACTCCCTATTATACCACAATACATTTTGGTTTTGTGGTACCATAGGACTTAATACTAGCTAAACTATTAACCCTATTTTTAAAGCAAAACTCTGAACTCAAATGTGAATGCCTATTAGCATGGCACCTTAACAAGGGCTATTTATTTCAAATTCATTCAGTCTTCTCTTTGTGTGTAGATGTGTAAATATACACATACATACATAATATACACTCATACACATAAACTCATACACACATACATACATGATGCAGTCCATTGGTGATGACATTTTAGGGTACTCTTTCTCCTCTTTTCACTCTGCAAATTAGCTTCCTCTTCCTTCTCTTTCTTTACCCCAAGTAACTGCAGAGTCCTCATGTGCTTTGTCACCTGAAGGACATGGAAGCAGCTTCTGCAATGCTTGAAATAATAATGCTGTGATTTGTCAATGTGGAAAATTGGATGGCTTTTAAAAGCTGACCAGTGCAGGGCTATTTGCACATAGTAGACATTCAATAAATATTTGTTGATTTGATTTATTCTAGGGTAAAGAACCGGGTAACAACTCTTTTTGTCTTCACTGATGTGCTATGGTTGAGCCTGTGTACAGACGCATTTATGAGTAAATATTAATGGTCATGGTCATTGAAGATGTTTTAGAAAAAAATCTAGGTCTACAGGCTGTTAGGAATAGCAATGATTGGGAGCACATTTAATAAAATAGTCTAAGCAGTCATAAAATAACAGATGACAGGCACCATAAAATAGATTCTCACCAAAGAGCACTCTGATGAATTATTTGGAAACAAAGTGGCTATTCCATAGCTTTTACTATGGAATCACTTAATCATGTGTTGAGGGTTTATATTTTTGACTCCATATACTAAGGCAAAGGACTTTTTCATTTAAAAAAGGGATAATATTTTGGTTATAAAATTTAGTGAGCATATATAAGCCACATAGTATTTTCTCTGGTATATTCTTCCCTGCAATAGGCATAGAAGTGTTTATGTATGATTTTATTGACAATTGAGTGGCCTTGAACACAGAGAATGAGAATTTCTCCTAAATTTCAAGTAATGTATAACTTTTAAGGAGTTAAACTCTATATTCCTATCATTCAAAAGGGCATAATTGATTTATTTCCTTTTCTGGATCACCAACAGTAAAACTGTTTCTGAGCTTACAACATGTTAAATTTTGGCTCAAGGCAAATTTACAACAGCAAGGTTTGTGATAAAATCTGTCAAAACATTAACCATGATGGCACAAGTTTCAGCTCTTAACAGCAGCAGATAGGGAAGCAGTATGGTTGACAGACTGAGGAGCTTAGGGATGGATACACATTTTCTAGCTCTGAAAATGCCTGCTTATGTCATGTTATAAAAATTCTTCAATTCCTCTGTTCTCATTTTTCATGAATGTGAAAGTCCCATAAGCAGGTGATGTGTTTTAATTAAGTGGTTTCGAAGAGATGGGAGATCCGAGAATTAAAGATATAATTCTAAGCAAAAGATTCTTAGTTAAGAGAACTTCAGATGTTAAAGGAAAAAAGCTAAGAATCTATACAGAATTTTCATTTCTTCTCTGATGAATTTCAAGAAAAATTAAGTAGGAACACTGTATCTTAACCTTTTTGCTACTTTAAGACAAATATGATTCATTTGGCCATGTGCCAGCATTTGAGCACATTTCATTACGATAATTTTAATTTTTCAACATAGTAAAGAGGACTAGGAATTTGGGTTTACTGTTCCTTCATGAGTAAAGAAGCTATATTTCCTAGAAAATTACAAAGTACAGTTACTCTTACTGAAAGTGAATCACCCTGCTGGCAGTCAATTATAATCAAGACAGTTAACTTTGTGTGTGAGGTACATACTAGAAATCATTTTGGAGAAAGACAAACTATACTGTAAAATGTAATTTGATTAGACACAGCCAAGACAGATTTATGACAAGAAAATCTTTCAGGAACTTAAAGGTTTTCATTGTGTTAATGTTATGGTCATACAAGTAAAATGCAGTGAATATTCTCTGCTTGAATGTTTCACAAAGACTTTGATTCAATTGACCTATTTATTGAAGAATGCCATGCACTTTTTTAAGCTTTAGGATCTTCATTCAACAAGTTAGACGATGAAAATTGGTGGAGAGTGAAGTACAGACAAAATCAAATCAGTAAGTAAATATTAATTTTTGAAACTGTACCTTGGTGGGTAATGTTCATGCACAATTTATTTTTGCTTTTAAATATCTTCAAATATAGCTTGGGTATTGAAAAAATAATGTATAACCAGAAAGTAAAATCTCAAGGAAGTATATCAAAGTAATAAGAATTCAGAAAACTTTGGTTACTTTTAGGAAATGAGGCACCACTGAATTTGGAATCAGGACTTAAAGTAGATGCAGCAACATCAGAGGGCATCCAACACATCCCACTGGGTAATACATTGCTTGCATTCTCCTTCTCCTTGCCTGAATTTGGACACACATGGTTTTAGTAAGCAACTTAATCATTAATCTTGTTCAATGAGAATTTAAATGGCCTATTTTCTGATCTGGAAATTTTGCATAAACTTTGTAGTCAACAAAATAAAACCATGTCTTCACTTCAGCACAGAGTGAAATGTCAAACTTTGGACTATATAGGACAAAATTTAACAGCTATACAAGAAGTTCTGATTTTGAAAAACCAAACCAAATTAAAACAAAAACACAAACAACAACAAAATGAAAAAACAAACAACAGCAAAAACACCCCCCCCCCAACAATCCTCTACTTTAAATTGATTACGGTTAAAAAGTTATAGTCTTCAGGTAAGCAAAATGTTTCATCTGGCAATGTGCAAGGTGCTAGATATTTTAACATAGTATATTTTAATACCACTGTTGTAGGAAAGGATATTGAAATTTTAATGTATTAAAATGTCATATTTTTAGAAAGACATGTCACACAAACGTTTAGAAAATTAGTTTGGAAATTTAGGTTTCATCATTAAATAAGAATGATTATTCATCAAGTATTTACCTATGCAAAGAAATATGAACAAGACTGAAACTCTGATGTCCAGAAGCTTGCATTCTAATGGGAGATAACACAGGAATACTGAAACCAGAGAAAAATTAATAACCGCCCTAATAGAGAGATGAAGAAAGAGCTATAAGGCACACAGAAGAGAGATTAACTACAACTTGGTGGTAGGGTGGGGGTGTCGAATTAGAAAAAGCTTCATGTAGGGGGTGGCATATAAGTGTTTTTGAAGGATGAATTGGATTTAAACAAGTGAGGGTAGATTTGACTCAGCAGAAGGTTAAAAATGGCAAATGAATTAAATAATGAAAATACAGGGTAGGAAGTGAAATGGTGTATGCTAGGAACATAGGGTTTAAGGTATTAGTATGCTATGAATGAAAGTCACTTTTATTAATTTTCTTGTCATCTGTAAGAAAACAAAATAATGTGGCACAGAACTATGTATGATTTAGGCAACTAGTTCTTTAAAAAGTCCAATATGGGCCTGGACAACTTTCCTAAAACTTAAAGATAATATATCCACAATATTTAAACTTTCATTCCATGATATAATTATATTTCTTGAAAAGGTTGTTGCAATTTTTATAAAAGCAGAAACAAAGTGATTATTGTGATATAATTGAGATTTTAACTGAAAGGAAACTTCTGACTTCAAAAGTTTTTCCTCATTTCTGTTTGACAACCAAGATTACATATTCACATTCTTCTGTGTCACCTAAATAAAAGTATAGAACTACTCTCTATGATATGTCTACAGTTTAGGAAAATATGTAAAAAGCAAGTCAAATTTTGCATAATGTTAAGACTATAACATACTAAGAAATTAACAATCAGTTTACACATTTAAGTAAAGAATAATTCTTCAAAGCAGTTACACTGACACATTTTATGGCAAATTACTATATCATTGTTCAAAGTATGTTTGAATTTTCTCCCACAGAATTATCTTCTGAACTGGTTTATAAGCTATAGAAGAAATTCGGTATCTTCTCTTGGTCACTTTGTTTTTAGATTCAAAACAGTCACGTTTAGAAGCAGAATGAAGGTTAGAGATTTTAAAGACAAACTTGTGCTTAACAAGCCAATGTGTACATAATCTATATGGGTTTGAGAGACATTCTTTGTGACATTATCAGGAGGATCTCCCTAAGCAACAGAAAACATTGGCATGGAAGAAAAGGGCCACATGAGATAAAGTATACATGACTGGTGCATTTGGCAGTTCTCACCTTTTCAAAATATTACGTAATTTTGCTTCCTCTATTTTAGTCACAGTTCCTAAGTTTTAAACAGGTATACTTTCTGAAGTTTCTGCTACAATAGGGGTGATTTTTGAAATGAAAGTCACTTGTTAATTTTTCTTAGGTGCATCCTGGTTTATATCTTTATTTTTCATACATATTATGAAGGTTACTTTTTGGGGAGCAGTTGGACTAGACAGGCAAGAGCAACTTAGTTGCATAAAGACATATAAATCATATGGTCTTAATTATAAAACTAGAAATGTTGATTGCTGCTGTTTTCTAAGACTTGGTTTACATGGAGCCAGTGTTAAAAGTTCGTTAGCTAGAGCTTAACAACACAATGGCTGAAGGAATGGAGTTACCACACAAGTGTTTAAATTCCTTGCCGGATCCCTAGCTACAACGGAGAAGAAAGTTCAAACAACAAAAACAGAGTAGCAAGGTCTGAACTTGTGTGTCACGGATACCTCTTACTCATCACCAGGCAGCTCTTATTCAGGGCAACCAGGCCCTCCCAAGCAACATGGTTAATTGAATAAGGATTCCAAACCTTTTGGCTGCAGATAAACCAAAGTAGCACATGGCTCATAACGCAAACATTTCATTTTAGGCAGCTGTTAGTTTTCTTGCCCAGGCTAATTTGGATTATTCAATCATTTTCCTTTCTTTAATGAAAAACTGCTTGTAGTTACTGGTGAGTACAAAGAGCTGCAATTACAGATCTTGGAAGGTAAATTTATTATCTACTCATTTTAATCATGTATACAAGTGATACTAAATTCAGAACATTTTATTAGCAGTGCAATTATATCTGTGTGTGTGTGTGTATATATATAAATTTAATAACTTTCAACCCGATCTACTGTTTCCTGCTATGATGGACCTGGTACCTCCTGCAGGAAGCAACTAAAAATGTTGGAGAGAAAACGACAATTCAAATGCATCAATATGTTGGCAGTCAGTAAATCATATTCAGAAGCTCAAAACTAAGTAAAACGGGGAACACTGAGTGGTAAGTAAAGCACAAAAGGTAGTTTTCACCTTGAAATCATTTGTCTTATTATAGGGATAAAGCTGAGCTTTGGTTTTCATGGCCTAAGCACAGGATAGGGGACAAAGCCAGGGTCCATGCAGGGAGAGAAATCTTGAACTGAGGCTACGAATGAAGGATAAAAACATTTTCTCCTATGAATTTTATAACCAGCTTTCACGTGGGTTTTCATTCTTTCTTTCTTTTTTTGGGGGGCAGAGTTTGGTTTTATCACCCAGGCTGGAGTGCAGTGGCAAGATCACAGCTCACTGTAACCTTGAACTCCTGGGCTCAAGTGATTCTCCCACCTCATCCTCCCAAGTAGATGGGAGTACGGGTATGCGTTACCACACCTGGGTAATTTTTAAAATTTTTTGTACAGATGGGGTTTTGCTATTTTGTCCAGGCTGGTCTCAAATTCCTGGCCTCAAGCAATCCTCCTTCCTTGGCCTCCCAAAGTGCTAGGATTATAGGCATAAGCCACCATGCCCAGCCTCATGTGGGTTTTCAACCCAAATTCACATTACCTAAGTGGCCCAATAAAATTCAAATTAAGATTCAAAAGTGATCCAAAGCCTATACATGTTTCCTAGTGACTGGCAGAAGCAAATGCAAAGCTTTATGGAGGAACTCACCTTTAACACAGGCTTTAAAAAGTTCCACAGAGAATAATTCTAGGAAATATAAGGTCACATTAATGAATCATGAAACATCCAAAGAAATGAGGCAACATAAATATAACTAGCAAAAATAACAGAAAATTAGAGCAACAAATACTTGAGATATTAAAATCACCAGAAATTAAGTATGAAATAAGTATGTTTAAAATGCAAAAGAAAATAAAAAAGAAATTGAAAATATGAGATAGGAACAAAGACTATAAAAGTGACCAAATGGATTTGGAAATGAACAGAATATAACCTCCAGAAGTGAAAACTACAGTAACAGAAATTTAAAACTCAATGGTTTCTGCTTCCAGAGACAACAGAATAGCTTGTGGTAGACAAATGCTCCTGCCAACAACAACTAGAAAAGCTGGATAAACTATGAAAAAAGTGTTTGTTTAAAACTACTAAACAAAAAGAGAAGGCCTAAAACAAAGACAACTAGAGGAACTAAGATTCCAGAGAGGAAAGAATAACAGAGAGGTAAACTGATGATCTGCAACCACTTTTTCCCTGAAGGCATTTGCTAGTTCTGGGTGAAGATGAGAGAGAATTGATAATCTCGGCTTTGTTCTAGCAGAAGACTGCTGCTAGAAACAGAGAAATCAGCAGAGCTTTGGGCAATTTTGCAGGGCTGGAGTGACAGAACTGTAGTCCCAAAGGGCCTAAAATACATGCGCAGTTTCCTCTTCAAGATATTTGGCAAATTCTGAACTGTCGTAAGTGTGAGGTTAAAAAAGCTGAGAATATCTTAAAAAGCCCAGTGAAGATATCACTTTTACCACTGAAAGCCCTAGTGAACTATGCCACAGGAAAAGAGGCAAACCAGAAATACTGGAGCCTTATGCAAACTGGAATCCAGCTTGTAGTCACATAGTACCTGACTGGATAAAGGTAACCAGCCTCTGTTCAATCTTCCCAGCAGAGTGAAGTATAAACTCTTCCTGGACAAAATCATCTGGAGGTTCAGAATGTCCTACATCCAATCAAAAATTAATAGTCATGCCAAGAGACAAAATAGACACCAGAGAAAGACCCACAGATGATTCAGATATTGGAGTTAATAAGCATAGACTTTAAAACACAGAATCCGAAGAATTCAACAGATGGCTTTCAGAGCAGAAGACAGAATTGGTGACATGAAAGACAGGTAATTTTAAAAATTAAAAAGTTATGTATACAGAGTTAAAAAAAAGAATGTAAAATACAGAAG
>RJWJ010034262.1:0-17366 GCA_004363605.1 Indri indri | reverse complement strand
CTACAGGCATGTGCCACCATGCCCGGCTAATTTTTTTTCTATATATTTTTTAGCTGTCCAATTAATTTCTTTCTATTTTTGGTAGAGACGGGGTCTCGCTCTTGCTCAGGCTGGTCTCGAACTCCTGAGCTCAGAACGATCCGCCTGCCTCGGCCTCCCAGAGTGCTAGGATTACAGGCGTGAGCCACCGCGCCCGGCCTCTTTTTTTTTTTTTTCTTCTTAAATGAAGTTTTAAAAATCATAGTGGTACTTGTATTTTGACTAAATATCAATCTTTTTTTTTTTTTAGAGATGGGGTCTAGCCATGTTGTCCAGCCTTGTCTCAAACTCCTGATCTCAAGCAATCCTCCTGCCTGGCCTATCAAAGTGCTGGGATTACAGGCCTGAGTCACCACATATGACCAAAATACGAATCTTAAAGAGCCTTAGTATGTTAAAACCAAACAAACGCTGCTTGCCTTTCCCAGAATTAACCACAACCACTCTCTGTTCTTCCAGCCGTTCATATAATCCCCCAGCGCTGTGTCTGCAATTGCTCTGGACATTATCCATTGACTTCCTGCCGTAGGTGAGGATATAGCTCGCTTCCCTCCTCCATCCTCCTATTTGGTTAGATTTTCGGTTAAATAGTCAGAGATCACGAGATTGTCACAATGCAGTGCATATTATAACTAATTCTTCACAAATGTTCCAAAAGGTCTCACACATCCTTATCAATACTATTCTCTTTTCTATTAATCCCTTTTTCAATAATCCATAAATATACATGTAACCAATTGAAACAGGTATGAAGGGACTTCAGTGAAAAGTGAAAAGCAAGTGTCCCTTCTCTATCCTGCCTCCAGCCACCCAGCTCCCCTCCTCTGAGGCAACCACCGTTACTAGTTTCTCGTGTGCTCTTCCGGAGATATTTTACATACATGTTTAAACATATAAGTATTACTATCAATATTAAATTCCAAGTGCAACAGACAATCTCAGTTTTGCATTTATTCTATAAGCCTCCCTCTGGGGAACTGTATTCCCACTCAGGCTGGGTCAGCTACAATCGGGCTTACCCTGGGACTTCTCCTTGCCTCTATCCTACACCGGACTCCCTGTTTCCTAGATTTCATCTCTTCCTGTTGCATGTTTTATTCCTAGCAACTTCTGGAAAAAGTGCACACAGGAGGTGCACTTTTTGACATCTTGAATGTCTAAGCATGTCTATTGCAAACTTTCACATTGGATTGCCAGTTGGGCTGGTTATAAAATCGTAGGTTGAAATTTCCCTGAGAAACTTGACGGCATTGTTGTCTAGTATTCAGTGCTGCTGCCTTGAAGTTTCTGAATCTTAACCCTTTGCATCTGATTTATTTTCCCCTTTTTGGACATGTTTAGGTTCTTTGCTTTATCCTTGATACACTGAAAGTCCACAGCAATGCCCCTCAGTGTGGGCCTTTTTTTTTGTTCACTGCGATGGGCGTTCGGTGGGACTTTTTAATCTGAGAAAATGTCTTAAATGGTTTCTTTAATAATTTCTTTCTGGCCGGGCGCGGTGGCTCACGCCTGTAATCCTAGCACTCTGGGAGGCCGAGGCAGGCGGATTGTTCTGAGCTCAGGAGTTCGAGACCAGCCTGAGCAAGAGCGAGATCCCGTCTCTGCCAAAAACAGAAAGAAATTAATTGGACAGCTAAAAATATATATAGAAAAAAAAAATTAGCCGGGCATGGTGGCGCATGCCTGTAGTCCCAGCTACTTGGGAGGCTGAGGCAGTAGGATTGCTTGAGCCCAGGAGTTTGAGGTTGCTGTGAGATAGGCTGACACCACGGCACTCGTTCCAGGCAAGAGAGTGAGACTCTGTCTAAAAAATAAAAATAAAAATAATAATTTCTTTCCCTTCATTTTCTCTGAGACCGCTATTTTCAGATGTTAAGCCTTAGATTGTCTTGTCTTTTCTCTCCCGTTTTTCTATCACTTCATCTTTTTGTTTTCCTTTCTGGGAAATTATCTCTGCTTTATCTTCTAACCCTGCTACTGGAATTTTGTATTTCAGCTACTCTATTTCAATTTCCAAGAGCTCTTTTAGTGTTCTGATTTTTTCCCTCTTATATAACATCCTGTTCTTGTTTCATGGCTGCCATGTCTTTTTATCCTCCTGAAGATACTGCGGTGGTGGTTGTTTTAAGTTTTCTTCTGATTCCCACATTGTGTCCTTTTCCTACAGGCTCTTTTTTTTCTATTTGTTTTGGGTCTCTCACTTTCAGGTTGAAGACTTTCCTCAAATGTCTAGTCATCCTGGCTGTGAATTCGTATTTAAAATTGAAGCACTGGCTGGGTGCAATGGTTCACCCCTGTAATCCCAGCACTCTGGGAGGCTAAGGCAGGAAGATCACTTGAGGCCAGGAGTTTGACCAGCGTGGGCAATGTAGTAAGATCCTGTCTCTACAAAAAATTTAAAACTGAGCTGGCCATGGTGGCTCACACCTGCGGTCCCAGCTACTCAGGAGGCTGAGGCAGGAGGATCACTGCAGCCCAGGAGTCTGCCCTCCTTGTAGGAGACAGGAGCAGCCAGAGCAGTCCTCAGTCATACAAGTAAGGACCGTTAGTCCGCAGGAGGCCTTAGGAGCCTTCTGGGGTCACCTACAAATGAGGCTGGCTTCTCCTGGGCGCTGCTGGACATCTGCCGCTCTCCACGCACCACGTCGGCAGCGTGCGTGCCTCCCCTGCTGGATGCGGAGCTCCAGGAGGGCAGAGGCAGTGCCCAGTTCTCTGTGGCACCTGCTGGGAGTCAGGTATGACACACAGTTTGTGCTCAACAGAGTGTGGCAGAATGGATGGGAGGTGGCAGGACACACCCCACTTCTCATAGTGACTTATCAGCAGAGCTAGATCCAAAAGCCAGAGTTTTCAGCTGGGCAAACAGTGGGACACCCAAAGACAAGGCAGCCCAGGCCTGTCCTGCCTGCCCTCGGGGACCCCAGGCCTCACCTCCCAGCCCAGCCCCCTGCCCTGGCCTTAGTAAAAAGCCCCTATTGAAGGTCTAATTGGGTGTGGCTTCCTGTCCTGCCAGGTAGTGGGCACAGAGAACCGCCTACACCTATCTCTGGCCGTTGTCTGCTCATTCATTCATTCAACAAATCTCAGGCAGACGGGGTACCCTTTGGTGGTGTGGAAGACACACAAACACACAGAGCAAGGGCAAGTGGGTCCCAGAAGTGCACTGGGACGCTCTCCAGGGTCAACTCGGTCAGTCCCCTTCCTCAGGGCAGCTACTAAGTCAGGGAATGAGGCCTCCTGGTCTCCCACCGCAGTGGTGGAATCCATCAGTCCTCAGCATGGGGCGCAGGTGGAAACTTGGCCCTCGGCCCGCCCCGGGCAGGACTTCTCTGTGTCCCCCCATCCCCAGCCAGTAGCCCAAGTCTTTTCTAGCTGCCGCCCACGCCACTGCGTTGGTCTCCTCAGTTGCGTCCCCCAGGCAACCCCTGCCCCACGGCCCACCCCTTGAGGCCCCTCACGAAATACAGTTCGAGCTCAGCCGATGTCTGGTTCCCAAGGCCACCCTCCCTCCACTCCCGCCAAACTCAGCTCTCCTCTCAGGACACCCTTGTCCCCTTCCCTACATCCCCTGCCTCCAAAGGCCTTCCTGATGTGCCCACATGGCTGTGGCTGTTTCCTGCCAGCCTGGGCCCACAGCCCTTTGTCCCTCCTGTGGCCTGCACTGCACCCCAAATCCCCAAATGCCTCCAAGAGGACTCTCTTCTTAACTGCAACCTCAGCCAGCAGGAGGGGCCTGGAGGCGCCTGCCCGGGCTGTCAGCGCCTGGAGGCCCTCCTCCCTCTCCCAGCTGCTGGCCTGTCTGCTGCGTTCACGAACAAATGAATGCACCTGCCCCGACCGCAACCCCGGAAAAGCCCCGCCCTGGCTGGAGAGGGGCACATGTGGTCGAGGAAGGCCTGCGCCGTCCTGGCCGCAGTCCCAACCCCGAGTGGCGAAGGCGCTGAGTCACGTTCCCAGCACGCGGCCCCCGGGGAGCCGGGCCTCCGGGGGCGCGCCTGGGCCTGCGGTGGCGCGTGTCGGGGTACGCGGTGCGGGGTGAGCGTGGTGCGGGGCTGCGGGGAGGCGCGTCCCGTTCCGGGCGCCCGCACCCGCCAGCGCGGCCCCTGTGGCGTCCTGGGTTGCCTGGAGCCATTGGCCGGGGGGGGCGGCGGGGCCAGCGGCTGAGGCCAGAGTGGCTGCCGGCCGGTTCCCTCTCCACGGGCCCGTTCGGAGGAGCAGGAGGCGGCCGACGGCGAGGCCGCGGAGAAGCCCCGAGCAGGCTGCCCGCCGCCTCTCTGCCCGCAGGTCCCTTCCCGCGTCCTCTCTAGACGTGTCTCCCGTCCTGTGCTTGCTCTTGGTCTCCACGTTCCTGTCCTCTTCAGCGCCCCCTTCCTGACCCCCTTCTGTTCGCACCCATTCCGGCCTCTGGGCCTCTCCGTTTCCTTGCACCCCCCGGCCCTTCTCGGAGGTTCCAGCTCCCAGGGCGCCGCGAAGGCAAAGGGTGGTGCAGGGCGCCCCCTCGCGGCCGCCCGGGCCGGCCCGCCCCGCCCGCCCGAAGTGGGGTCCCCCGTCCCCGCCATCCGCGCTCCCGAACCCCCAGTACAGCCCCCGGGTCAGCGGGAGGGGGCGCCCCTGGCAGCACAGCCACGGGCACCAAGCCCCTCCCAGGGTTCTGGAAAGCTGAGGGCGGCATCCGGAAAAGGGGCCTGAGGCTGGGCTGGGGAGACGTTGCCGAGGGCGGAGATGGAAGGCAGAGCGGTGGCTCTCCCACTTCCTCCCGTGTCCCTAGGGCCAGCACGGGGACATGCCGGGAAGCCCGAGGTCTGAGAGGAGGGGCGAGGGAAAGGGCGAGTGCAGGGGTGTGTGTGCACGCGCTGGAGCAGGGACAGAGACGGGGACCCGAAGCTGAGAGCCCCCCAGACTCCGGAGGACCCTGTCATCATGGGCTAGGCCTGCCCGGCTTCCTGGCAGGGGCCCACGCTGGGATCAGAAGCAAGTCCCTGACCTCCTCCAAGCTGGGCTGAAGAGAGCTTGACTTAGAAAAGCTAAGGGGGAAGATTTTCCTCAAGCGTTGGTCACCCTCCAAATGCAGGCGAGCAGAGAGCCTCCTGCCTGGTGGCCAGTGTCAGGGTGCATGTCCAGCCACCACCGCCCCACCCTCCCCTGAGGCAGAGGTTCACCGGGCCCAGGGCTGTGGCCTCCCCCGGCCAGTAGCAGGGTAGTAGCTGACCGCCTCCCTGACATACTTTGTCACTTCTCTGCCTGACACCACTCAGATTGTCACCAACTTTAGGATCTAAAAGGCCCTAAGCCAGACTAAGGTCTTCAGGATCTCTCTAGGAGCCCTGGCTGTTATAGCCTCCAGGTGCACCATCTTGCCAGAGACCATAGCTGTGGCTATAGAATATTCCAGCTAGTCCCAGGAGGTTCATCCTGACTTTCCTGGGTGTTAGCCTCCCACGTCATGAGGGACAGAATGGATCATCTGCTTTCCAGTGTTCAGAGTTCCAAAAAGTCAATTTATCCAGACCCTTTGCAACTTCCCCTCGCCTCTCTCATCTGCCCCCAAGACAGTCCGGAGTCCTGCACAGACAGCATCCTGAGGCTCTGGGCCCTGGGCCCACACAGTGAGGCGGTTCTTGAAGACTGAGGAAACTAACTCACCAGGGAGTGAAGCCAAGTTCTGGATGGGCTGTTTATAGAGCAGAGGCCACAAGGCTCCAGCTGAGAGGACATGTGAGTGACATCTACATTTCCGCAGGCCTGGGTATGAGTGTGTATAGCCGGCAGCATCCCCTCCTGGTGCTCCGGGGTCCTGGCACCAGGCTGAGCCTTTGCGACGGTTACCCCCTGAGCTCTCCCCACAGCCCGTGCGTGTCTGAGGAGGGCTGGGGGTGTGGTATTACTGTCCTCGCAGAAGGAGAAACCAAAGTGCAGAGAAGTGCATCCAGCCAAGACTGGGTAGAGGGCCTGCCCAGGCCTTCTGGTGGCCCATGGCGATGCTACCGTGGCCTGGCTTTCCTCTTGTTTGTGAAGAGGAATTGCCTGTGGCTTACCTTTGATCTGCCCCCAGCAGGGCTCTTGGCAGCCACTCCCCTCCAGCCCTGTCTGTGAGGTCCAGGGATCCTCTTCCTGGCACTGGGCCCCTCTGTCTGCTGCCTCCTCGCAAGCTCCCCCAGGAGGCTCTGGCCCTGCCTCCCGCCCCTGCCTCGCCAGGGCCACACTGGGCCTCCGGTCCTCAAGTGGGCATGGTTCCCAGTGACACCCCAGCCTCCAGTTTGCTCTGGAGACATTCAATTTGTAGTTGTGAAAATGAATTTAACTTTCATTTGAAAAAACAAACAAAGGGAGAATATCCAGGAAGTTTTTTCAGGGAAATGAAAAACTAGGAAAGAATATCCCCACCAAATACTAAATGTGTAACTCACTTATAAAGCTACGTTGCTTTGACCAGTTTGGTGCTGATGCCGAAAGAGGTAAGAGAAGTTCAGTGGAACGGGATACACCTAAGAAATAGGTCCAGATAAATAGGGAACTTAATTATGATATAGGTAGCATTTCAAACCAGTGGTTCAATGATGAATTATTGAAGAAATAGTATTGGGACAAGTGGCTTGCTAGCTACCTGGGAAAAAATCCACATGGCTCAGTGTTGTAAACTTTTTTTTAAGTACTAGGAAAAAACACAGATAATTTATTTTAAAAAAAAAAAGCTTAGATGAGGATAAGTAAGACACAAAACTGAAACGCTATAAACAAAGTCTGATAAATATGAATAAATAAAAAATTAAAACTCTAGTACAGCAAAATAGCAACAACAAAGAAAATTATATCACATAATGTAAAAGAAAAAAATTAAGGTTCCACATAAATGATATTCTTTATTACACGGAGAATTCTGAAAAATCAATAAGAAAATATGAAAACCATTATATGAAATGGGCAAAAACATAAGCAGACAGTTTATAGACAACTAAATATGGCCAATAAACAAGAAAGATATACTCAAAACTTTCTTTTTTTCTTTTGGAGACAAGGTCTCCTGTCACCCAGGCTGGAGTGCTGTGGCGCAATCATAGCTCACTGCTGCAGCCTGGAACTCTTGGGCTGAAGCGATACTCCCACCTCAGCCTCCCAAGTAGCTGGGACTACAGGCATGTGCCATCATGCCCAGCTAATTAAAAAAAATTTTTTTTACAAATGGGGTCTTGCTATATTGCCCAGGCTGGTCTCAAACTCCTGTCCTCAAGCTATCCTCAAGCCTTGGCCTCCCAAAGTGCTGGTGTTACAGGCATGAGCCACGGCCCCCAGCCTCAAACTTCCTTTTAATCGAAGAAATACAGATAAGAGATGCCGTTTTTTATAATTTTTATTAATGAACTTTATTTTTTAGGGCAGTTTTAGGTTTACAGAAAAAATCATGCAGAAAGTATGGAAAGTTCCCATGTGTCTCCTCTCTCTCCCTTAACATCTTGCATTAGTATGGTGCATCTATTACAATTGATGAACCAATATTGATAAATATTGATCAATTATTATTAACTGAAGTCCATGCTTTAAAACAGGGCTCCTGTTTTGCGTTGTACATTCTGTGTGTTTTGCCAAATGCATGATGTCATGTATCCGTAATTATAGCATCATACAGAGTAGCTTCACCACCCTAAAAATCCTCTGTGCTCTACCTATTCGGCTCTTCCTCCCTTGGCCTCCCTCCCCCTCCCCCAAAAGCCCTGGCAACTATTATTCTGTTTACTGTCTCTATAGTTTTGCCTTTTCCAGAACGGCACATAGTTGGAATCACAAAGAATGTAGCCTTTTCAGATTGGCTTCTTCACTTAATCAGTATGCATTTAAGTTTCCTCCATGTCTTTCTGTAGCTAACTAGCTCATTTTTTCTTTTCACTGAATAATATTTCGTTGTATGGATGTACCACGGCTTGTTTATCCATTCACCTAGTAAAAGACGTTAGTTGCTTCCAATTTTGGGCAGTTACGAATAAGGCTGCTGTAAACATTCCTGTGTAGGACTTTGTGTGGACGTGAGTGTTCAGTACATTTGGGTAAATACCAAGCGGCGCGATTCCTGGATCATATGGCAGGAATATGTTTAGCTTTGGGAAAACATGCCAAGCTGTCTCCAAGTGGCTGTGCTGCTTTGCGTTCCTGCTAGTGATGGAGGGGAGCTCCTGTTGCTTCACATCCTCACCAGCGTTTGGTGTTGTCAGTGTTTTGGATTTTAGCCCCTGTAGTCGCCACGTAGTGGTAACGCACTGTTGTTGTAATTTGCGATTCCCTGCTGACATACGGTGCTCATTTGCCGTCTGTGTGTCTTCTTCGGGGAAGTGTCTGTTCAGATCGTTTTTCCGTTTTTTAGTTGGGTGTTTATTTTCTTATCGTTGAGTTTTAAGAGGTCTTTGTATATTTTGGATATAAATCTGTATTAACCATGTTTTATTTTCTGTATTCTGATGCTTTGACGTCTTGAGGTCTTCCAGACCCTGGAGGGACTGCCCTTCCCAGGGTTAGCAAATTCCTAGAGACAGCAAACAACTCACCTTCAAAAGCGACTTTCCTACGCAAACCAACCAGTCCAGAGCCCACCCCCAACCACCTCCTTGTATTGGGCTAAGTCTGGGCCACTATCCACCTGCCCTAATCACTCCAAGGTCAGGTACCAGACAACTAGGGACAGCCCCTACACCCTAGAACCCACTGAAATTATTAAACTAGCTGATCTTAAACCTGCTTACCCTGACTCCTCCGTTCTTCCCCACAGAAACCACACCGAAGGCTCACCTTCCCTTTCCTCCTGGCCAGCCCCAGGCCTTCATCTTGAGCCCTGAGTGGCACATGGGCTGCCTGTTTCTAGTGAACTGTGACTAGAATTAGCTTTTTCCTTTATGACAGTCATATCTGTGTCTGTGTGTCTTAGCATACCTGATTAAAACAAATCCTGGATACCTTTAAAACGAAGTCCTTCATCAGTCCTTTAAGAAATATTTTCTCCAAGTCCGTGGCTTGCCTTTTTATTCTCTTAACAGTGTCTTTTGCAAAACAGAAGTTTTATTGATGAATTTTAAGTCCAACTTCTTGATTTTTTTTCTTTCATGGATCACATCTTTGGTGTTGTTCCCAAAAAATCATTGCTAAGCAGAGCATAGTGGTGTGTGCCTGTAGTCCCAGCTACTTGGGAGGCTGAGGCAGGAGGATCACTTGAGCCCAGGAAATGGAGGCCAGCCCTGGCAATATAGTGAGACCCCCATCTTAAAAAAAAAAAAGTCATCCATAAACCCTACATCACCTAGATTTTCTGCTATGGTATCTTCTGTGAGTTTTAGAGTTTTTCATTTTACATTTAGATTTGGGATCCATTTTGAGTTAATTTTTGTGCAGAGTGTAAGTTCTGTGTCTACATTCATATTTTTGCATGTGGATATCAAGTTGTTCCAGCATCATTTGTTGAAAAGACCTTCTTTTCCTCATTGTATTGCCTTTGCTCTTTTGTCAAACATCAGTTGACTCTATTCGTGTGGGTCTATTTCTGGGCTTTCTATTGTGTTCCACTGATCTATGTTTCTGTTCTTTCGCTAAAACCACACTACCTTGATGACTGTAGCTTTACAGCACACCTTAAAGTCAGGTGTTGTCAGGCCTCCGAATTTATTATTCTCCTTCACTAGTATGTCGTATCCCACAGAGTTTGATAAGTTGTATTTTCATTTTCCTTTGGCTCAAAATTAAACATGACATGCCATTTTTCACCTATCAGATTGAAAAAAATGTCAAAGTTTGATAATACTTAGTGTGGGTTAAGGTATAGGGAAATAGGCACGTTTATACATTGGTATTGGAAATGTAGTAGTTCAACCATTTTGGATGACAATTTGTGCACATCTATAAAAATTAAAAATGTATATACATTTTGATTTAGCAATTCCGCTCTTGGAATGTATCTAACATATAGATGTCTATATAGCAGTGGTCACGTACAGGCCTCGTGTATGCAAGGTGCAGAATTTGCAATAGCATAAAACCTGGAAACCACCCAAATGTCCATTAGTAGAGGACTGGTTCCATCTGCTGTATCTATTCAATGAAATACTATGCAAAGAATGTGGAGTATATATTGCTACACACTAGTTTTGAAAGACGATCAAAATATATTGTCAAGTGAACATGCAGGTTTCAGAATGCTAAGTTTAATGTGATAGCATTTGCATTTTGTTAAAACAAAAAAAGAAGGGCCACAGTGGCTCGCACCTGTGATCCTAGCACTCTGGGAGGTCGAGATGAAAGGATCGCTTGAGGTCAGGAGTTCGAGTCCAGCCTGAGCAAGAGTGAGACCTCCGTCTCTACTAAAAATAGAAAAATTAGCTGAGCATCGTGGCGCACACCTGTAGCCCCAGCTACTGGGGAGGATGAGGCAGGAGGATCGCTTGAGTTTAGAAGTTTGAGGTTGCTGTGAGCTAGGCTGACACCATGGCACTCTAGCCCAGGGCGACACAGCCAGACTCTGTCTCAAAAAAAAAAAAAAAAGAAAGAAAGAAAAAGAGACAGAGAGAAAGATTGACCACCAGTGGGGTTTGGATACCTTGGGCATTTCTCTTATTTTTATATCTAAGGGGATTTCAAAACAAAAAACAACCCTCCTGACAACTCTGTCATTTGGCACTGTCGATGGCTGGTGCTTTCTAAGTGAGGAAAATAGATGATTTTTGATCATTATTTCCAAAAAATTGTTTTCTTAGAAGTGTTTTAATAGACAGGTAATTTAAACTCACCATTTTTAGAAACTAGAGAAAAGCAATCATCCTTCTGCTCTACTTACCCTTTAGTGTTTTGTGGTGTTTTCCTGAAATTTTTTGTGCAGTGCATCTGCTATATTTAAAATTGTTATAATCTCAATACACATTATTGTGACCTGCTTTTGTGGTTGTTTATGTCATAGCATATACATTTCCAGTATTGTTACAGGGCTAGGAAGTATTAATGTGGAGGAATTATATACTTGATTCCACAGAAGCAGCATGAAGTCTGGAATTAGGAAGTTATCAAACTGAAGAACACTCTCTTCGGGCAGGGGAGCGCACCCTTCCTTCCTTCCTTCCTTCAGTCTTCCCTCTTTTCTTGCCTCCCTCTGGAAAAAAGAATCTCTGTGAGTGGGCAGTGGAGGGCTTGACTATGGTTGGAAACTGTGTTCCCGGCAAGTTTGTGGTTGTGAAAACCAAGACTTTTGAGGCTGCAACCAAAACACCGCTTACTCCTTTTGCTAAAGTGGCTTGTGCTGAGTAGTTAGACAATTACGGCTTTAACTAAATCAATACCTACTTGTCACCAATACATGTCTGATAATGGACTGAAAATCATTTCAATTCATTTTTTCATTCTGTCTACTCTTAGTAAATAGTCTTAAATATAACCTGCTTTTCACAATGAATTTTCTAGACAATCATATTTGCAGCTTTGCATGATAACAAACAACATGGGGAGGCAGAAGAGACAACCTCAGCTGTGCCCTCCCCTGGCCAGCTGTGTTGACTTGGTACAACTGACCTGCCTGAGCTGGAGCTTCCTCAGCTGCAGAAGGGAGAGGACAGCTGTGCCTGATTGGAAGGTTTATTATGAGTATCAGACAAGCTAACACAAGGACAGTGTTTGTAACAGAGGTGGGCGAACAGAAGGCTCTCGACGCCTGGTAGTTAGCTACCAAATTAGGCTTAGACATTGAAGGAAATTTGAGAAAATGCAGAAAAGCACAGAAATATATAGTTTATTTACAAAAATCAAATGATATTATACAAAGACTAAAGTATTTGTTCACAAGCACACAGGATTCCCTTCCTAAGATCTACAGAGGAAAGTGTTATCAATGTTCTTTTTTTTTTTTTTTTTGAGATGGAGTCTTGCTCTGTTGCCCAGGCTAGAGTGCCATGGCATCAGCCTAGCTCACAGCAACCTCAAACTCCTGGGCTCAAGCGATCCTCCTGCCTCAGCCTCCCAAGTAGCTGGGACTACAGGCATGCGCCACCATGCCCGGCTAATTTTTTTTAATATATTTTTAGTTGTCCAGCTAATTTCTTTCTATTTTTAGTAGAGATGGGGGGGTCTCACTCTTGCTCAGGCTGGTCTTGAACTCCTGACCTAGAGCTATCCTCCCGCCTCGGCCTCCCAGAGTGCTAGGATTACAGGTGTGAGCCACCACGCCAGCCTCAATATTCTTCTTGAGCACCTACTATGGGCTAGATGCTGTTGAGAGACTCCAAGAAGTTAAGTTCTAGGCCAGGTCCTCAGGGATGGTTCGCCTGAGTCCAGCACCAGTGCCACCGCAGCTGACTAGTACCCCCATCCTGTCCTGCTTAAACCTTCCCCCACTTAGTTCTCAGGGCTACACAGGACCACCTAGGGAAATCACCTGGATTTGCCTGACGAAAATAACTCTGCCTTTTTCTCTCCCCACCTGCAATAGGGCTGTGCCTGCTGAATGTTCCCTTCATGGCCACATTCACTCGACCCCCCAGGCCTGAAATTGTCCCCTGGCCCAGTGGGAGAGCTGCCCACTCCTTCTCTAGGCTCTGTGCCCCATTTCCTCCTCTTTGGGTGGCTGGGTGGGAATGGGGTGAAGGGAGGACTTGGGAACCCTACGGCTTGGTGCCCCCAAACCTTCTCACCCACCAGAACATGCCTCCTTGTCTGTCTTCCTGTTGCCTGGACACTGAGTGCACAGAGGGACTGAACCAAGCTGGATGGACATTTACTTCCCCAAGGACTAGGGCCAGAAGCAGGAGCATCGCTAGGTTTTGCAGGAGCTGGGTCTTGTAAGGGAATCCAGGCCATCCAGCCCTGCGGGGACCTTGATCCAGTGTCTCCCCACCCTCACCCCTGGAGCTCTGGAGAAGGGACCCTGCCAGCCCTTCAAGCACTCGGGTCCATTCAGTGAGCTTCTGCGTGATGTAGGCCGGAAGGGGGGAACGGCTACACAAGCCCCTGGTTCATCAAATGGGCCCACATTAAGCATCTATTGTGTCACCCACCCTGCGGGGAATGCGACGTCGGTGCCTGCACCCAAAATGCAACCTGGGGAAATAAATTCATCGCCTTCCCCAGCAGCTTTTATCAAAAAGGTTAGTCTTCCAGTGAAAACGGCAAGTGAGCTGTAAGTGTCCTGCCAGCCCCAGGACATGAGGCCGATCAAGAGCCTTCTCTGCTGAGGGAAGGAACCAGCACCTAATGCAAAACATGCTCGGGGTATGCCTCCCTCCCAGCCACACTCAAGATGGCCACCGGCAGAGGCCGGTTCTTGAGCGCCACGCAGGCGTACTTCCGTATGCCACTCCCAACATGGCTCCTTCCCTCCCCTCCCCCCCCCCACCGCGCACTCCGGGGCGGGGCGAAGAGCGGAAGTGGGTGTGACGGGGACGGGAGCCTAGTGGGCCCGCCGAGGAAACATACTGGGGAGTGGGAGCTATAGCGTTCGGAGCGATGATACCCCCGCAGGAGGCATCCGCCCGGCGGCGGGAGATTGAGGACAAGCTGAAGCAGGTGGGGTTGGAGCTGGGGAGGCTGGGGAGGAGGTGAGGGAAAGGGGCCAAGAGCGAGGCCTGGGTAGCTGCTCGTGGAGGAGGCAGGGGTGGGAGGGAGGACACCCTGCGAGGAGATGGGGTTAGGGCTAGGCCGTGCGGTCGGGACGCGGTAGGCTCCTTTAGCCTCCAGCTTCTGGCGATGTCGTCCTCTCCGCTACCCCCAGGAGGAGGAGACGCTGTCCTTCATCCGAGACAGCCTGGAGAAGAGCGACCAACTCACCAAGAACATGGTGAGTAACCCTTTAGCTGGGAGGGGCAGACAGGTCTCCACAAGCTGGAGGAGAGCCATGCGACCTGGTGGTTCAGGTACCTAAGGCCTGGGGGTATGGCATAGTGGCGATGTGTGGGTTTCTCTAGCAACAGTATGGCATTCTCTTACCTAGACCCCTCTCCCATGTTCTGCCCCCTCACTGAGGATGCTGCAGCCTCCGCGGCCTGGACTTTCTGCATTCTAAGTTCTCCGTTTTTCCTTCTCTCTTACTGCAAACAGTGAGACTGACTAGGTGGGCGAGGTACTGGGCTTGTGTCATCTCAAGTGGTGGATGACCACCCCCGACCCCAGGTTGGCACTTTAAGATTACTGAGGGCAGAAAAGACTCAGCCTTCACCCCAGAGGACTTTAGGGGTAGAAAGAGATCTGCAGTCAGACAGATCTGGGATCTAGTCCTTGCTCCGCTGCTTACTTGTGCAGCTCCTAATAGGTAACTCTGAATTTTAGCTAAGACATCTGCTAAAACAGGGACAATGCCAACCTCCCAACGTGTCTATGAGGGTCATATGGGCTATTGCATATGAAGGCATCTGGCACAGTGCCTGGTATACAATAGGTGTTCAATAAATGAGTTTCCTTCATTTCTAGGGGAGATTGCAAAAGCACAAATTAAATAAATACAAACTTGGATTTGTATTTAGTCATACAATAATAAAGTCCTAGTCCTTATTTAATGAGATTCACCCTTAGAGAGAAAGGGTTTTGAAGTTACCAGCAATGCATTTGAAGCTACTCTATGAAACTGCTTCCTGTTCAGTTTAGGAATGCTTCAGGTAGAACAGAACCAAGATTGCCCAAGGAGGGAAGCCATCCTTGGATGATTTATTTTAGGAGGAATTAATTTGATGCTTGGCTTGCCTTCAAATCAAATTTCAACCAATTTATCTTGGACTACCTACTATATGCCAGGCACATGGCAGGTGCTGTGGATACAGCGGTGAACAGGTGTACCCTGTTCCTTCTTGCGTGGAGCTCACTGTCTAGAAAAACCAGAGAAAAGCCAGGAAATGCCAAAGACCTGCTAGATGGGTGGGAGCAGTACTTTGACCACCCTGAAACCTGAGATTAAGCGGCTCCCCTCCCACAGGTGTCCATCTTGTCATCCTTTGAGAGCCGCCTAATGAAGCTGGAGAACTCCATCATCCCTGTGCACAAGCAGACAGAGAATCTGCAGCGGCTGCAGGAGAATGTTGAGAAGACGCTATCCTGCCTGGACCATGTCATTAGCTACTACCATGTGGCCAGTGATACTGAGAAGATCATCAGGGAAGGGTGAGCCAGGCCCAGAGGGTTACATTCCTAATGGCTCCTGGACCAGCAGCCCTATGCCTTAGAAGTGGGGTAGAATACACTTGAGCGTGGAGTCCCCTGTACTAATTCTCTTCTTCCCCTTCCGAACACCATGCCCCTAGTGCCTGCTATTCATCCCCCATCCCGGCAGCCTGATGTGCTCTTTTCCCTCCCAGCCCCACAGGCAGGCTGGAAGAGTACCTGGGAAGCATGGCCAAGATTCAGAAGGCTGTGGAGTATTTCCAGGACAATAGCCCAGACAGTCCAGAGCTCAACAAAGTGGTAAGAGGCCAGCAGAGTAATGTGAGAGGTTTGGGGACATCAGTCTTATGGTCTTATGAGGGACACAGGACCAGCTTAAAGACATATACAGTAGGATAAACAGAAGGATATAATACAGTGTACATACTGTAGACATTAAGACCTCTGCCTCAGGATTTACAGATATACATTTTTGTTATATTTTTATAATTTAAATTAAAAAATATGAACTTAATATTTGACTTTTATAAATGCATTTGTGATTTATTGTGGTAGAAAATACATAATATTTTTTTTTTTGAGACAGAGTCTTGCTCTGTTGCCCAGGCTAGAGTGCCGTGGCGTCAGCCTAGCTCACAGCAACCTCAGACTCCTGGGCTCAGGTGATCCTTCTGCCTCAGCCTCCCGAGTAGCTGGGACTACAGACATGCGCCACCATGGCCGGCTAATTTTTTCTATATATATTTTTAGCTGTCCAATTAATTTCTTTCTATTTTTGATAGAGATGGGGTCTCGCTCTTGCTCAGGCTGGTCTCGAACTCCTGAGCTCAGGGCGATCCGCCCACCTCGGCCTCCCAGAGTGCTAGGATTACAGGCGTGAGCCACCGCGCCCGGCCAGAAAATACATAGTATTAAATTTACCATTTTAACTCTACATGAACAGTTCAGTGGGATAAAGTACATTCACATTGTTGTGTGACTATCACCATCATCCATCTCCAGAATAATTTTCATCTTCCCAAACTGAAACCCTGTCCCCATTAAACGCTAACTCCCCATTCCCCCTTCCCCAGCCCCTGGTAACCACCCTTCCACTTTTGGTCTCTGTGAATCTGCACTAGGAACCTGCATCTGTGTGATTTTTGCATTACATCTTGTGTTTAAGTTTGGGGGTCATTAGATCATAAGAGCAAGATGGGGAGGGTGTGGAAGTGAGGTTCACACAACGTGTTGAGGGACAGAGCGGCTGCAGATGGGAAAGACATCTGAGAGGGTGAGAAGTGTTACGGGAGGGGTCAGCTTGGACCCTGTCATCTGGCATACCTTCCCTCTGGCTCCACAATTCTAACCCTGAGGTGTGTGTTTTGCCCAGAAGAGGGAGTAATCTGGGCAACAAAGATGGGAAACTGGCTCTTATCCCAACCAGAAAGCTTTTGCTTAGAGCAGACTTTCTAGCTGTTCTCCCATCATGATCTGCATCAGAATTGAGGGTGTTTGGCCGGCGGGTGGCTCACGCCTGTGATCCTAGCACTCTGGGAGGCCGAGGTGGGCGGATTGTTTGAGCTCAGGAGTTCGAGACCAGCCTGAGCAAGAGCGAGACCCCGTGTCTACTAAAAAAAATAGAAAGAAATTAGCTGGACAACTAAAAATATATAGAAAAAATTAGGTGGGCATGGCGCATGCCTGTAGTCCCAGCTACTCGGGAGGCTGAAGCAGTAGGATCGCTTGAGCCCAGGAGTTTGAGGTTGCTGTAAGCTAGGCTAACGCCACGGCACTCACTCTAGCCAGGGCAACAGAGTGAGACTCCTCTGTCTCAAAAAAAAGAAAAAAAAAGAAATGAGGGTGTTTGTGTGGTGTACTGGGATAGACTGATAACCGTCCAGTGGTGTCTTGCTATCCAAGACCCCACCTGGCTGCCTAGAAGACTGACAGGATCAATACCTTGGCACACCAGTAACCCAGTAGGGGCACACCAGACTAGCCAGTATATTGTAGCTCATGGGTAGGGATCCTGTGTATCAGAGATTGGCATGTCAGGGGCTGAAAACTTTGGTTTTAAGGGTCACTGCCAAGTTATTTTATCACAGAGTGCAGACCTGTGTAATAGAACTTAGGAGTGGGGTGGAGAAGGAGAACACAAAAGATATAAAACTGTGAGTTTACCCTAGAGGACTGGCTTCCCATTTCAGCAGAAACACTTTGTCATCTCTTCTGTTTTTTTTTTT
>RJWJ010034261.1:0-17366 GCA_004363605.1 Indri indri | reverse complement strand
TGAGACAGAGTCTCACTCTCTTGCCTGGGGCAAGTGCCGTGGCATCAGCCTAGCTCACAGCAACCTCAAACTCCTGGGCTCAAGCAATCCTACTGTCTCAGCCTCCCGAGTAGCTGGGACTACAGGCATGTGCCACCATGCCCGGCTAATTTTTTCTATATATATTTTTAGCTGTCCAATTAATTTCTTTCTATTTTTTGGTAGAGACGGGGTCTCGCTGTTGCTCAGGCTGGTCTCGAACTCCTGAGCTCAGGACGATCTGCCCACCTCGGCCTCCCAGAGTGCTAGGATTACAGGCGTGAGCCACCGCGCCCGGCCTTAAAAATTCTTTTATTTACTTCTTTTTATTTTCTATAGTTCCTTAAATGCACCTGGTTTTATATTCCAGAATTTTTTTTTTTTTTCTGAGACAGAGTCTCACTCTCTTGCCTGGGGCGAGTGCCGTGGCGTCAGCCTAGCTCACAGCAACCTCAGACTCCTGGGCTCGAGCAATCCTACTGTCTCAGCCTCCCGAGTAGCTGGGACTACAGGCATGTGCCACCATGCCCGGCTAATTTTTTTCTATATATATATTTTTAGCTGTTCAATTAATTTCTTTCTATTTTTGGTAGAGACGGGGTCTCGCTCTTGCTCAGGCTGGTCTCGAACTCCTGAGCTCAGAACAATCCGCCCGCCTCGGTCTCCCAGAGTGCTAGGATTACAGGCGTGAGCCACTGCGCCCGGCCTATATTCCAGAATTTAAAAAGACAGTTTAACGTATCATATTAACACTATTTTCCTTTGGAGAATACAGAAAAAAGTAAGGATTTCAAGAGACGTTAATAAATGTGGAAAGAATCAGTGTAACTTTCGTATGTTAACTATGGTTTTTGCAAGCTTAATGATTGTGTAGAATCATTGACAAGGTCCTCTGTGTCAATAAGTGTATTTTTAACTACTTTCAGTCTTTAATTACAGTGTTTCTGTCAAGTCTGTAACTTTTTAAAAAATTTAATTTTTTTGTAGAGATGGGGTCTTGCTATATTGCCCAGGCTGGTCTCAAACTCCTGGCCCCAAGCGTTGTTCCTCCAGCCTTTGCCTCCCAAAGTACTGGGATTACAGGCATGAGCCACCACTCTGGGGTTAAGTTTGTAACTTTTAAAAACTTTTCTCTTATTTTCTTTTTAATCTATTAGTCACTCAAATTTCCTTTGTCAGCATTGTATAGGATAAAGGAGACCCATCTAACACTTTTGCTGTCCAAGGATAAAGAACATTCTTAAAGTGGTGAAATGATTTAAGAGATTTATTATAGGTTAATTGGGCTTTCAAATTGTAAAGGGTTTTTGTTTTTATTTTTCAAGCTAAAGTTTTTCAGATTAAGACGTGCTATGCTTTTGATAATGACTTCTGGTACTCTCTGCCTAAATTAATATAGGCTTAGGTATTAAAAAAATAGGCTTACTTGGGGTAACAATTTTTTTATACCTCAATGACTCAGAGCTAAGTGTGATTGAGCAGATAGAGACATTCAAAACAACTGATTACAGAGCTCAGAAAAATTATATTCAATTTTGATTGATTGATAGATACTAGACCTGATAAACTTGGCCTCAGGCATGAGGAGAAATAAATTCATTTTTTATACCGCTAAATTTTGGGGAGCAGTTTGCTTCAGCCTTCATTTAAAGATTCACCCCCCTGTGATAAACATCACTCACAGGCCTCTAGAGCTCCCTAAGGCAGACATCATTCCACTTCAGTGTTTTCTGAAGTATAAATTTCAGTGATACATTCATTTAAACATTTCAGGAGAGTTGGTTGGAAATTTTTCTGATGATCACTATGGTAATTAAATTTGGATAGTGGAATTTGCTTGAACATGAGAAACCATAAGCAATTTTCCTCACTTGAGTTTATGAAAGAACCTAAACTTTTGGTTTTGGAGGGATCCCAGATGTCCTCCTCACCTGCATCATCCCTTTGCAGCATATAAACATGAGAAAAATTTGGCCACAATGCCAGTCCTGTTTCAGGAAAGTCAAGTTGCAGAGGTCGGGTGGATGAAGAAAGTTTCATGATAATAGCTCAGATTTATGTATGGCTCAAGAGATTAGAAAGTAAAAATTGCAGTTGATGCAACAACCTACTTAGTGTCCATATTAACTCCTAAAATGTGAGCAATTCATTTCCTATATCATCCGCCTTTCATGTTTACCAAGTTTAATACTCTCGGTCCTTCTGTGCCCTGCTATGGGAAAGCCATTTAGAGTATTAAAAATATTTGTAAGTTTATTATAAAGGAATGTTAGTTTTCCCCATATAGAATGTAATGCTCTTTATTTATTGATTAGCCCAATCCCTATCAAAATTTATAGAGTGTAGAGGAAAAAATGGGGAGAAAATGCCCCAAAATATTGTATTCAATATTTTTGTTATTTTTAAGACAAATTAATAAGTGAAAGGGATCCATATGTTGAGTTGAATAAAAATCAAAACCCCTAAAAGTGCTTAGGATGTTCATAGTAGTTGTAATTCTGGTCTGAAATTTGCATTGCAGCATAAGAAGAACTGATGTCCTTAGAGTTGGAAGGGACTTTTTTTTTTTTAATCCATTGTCATAAACAACTAATGTTTGGAGAACAGAGAAAGTCAGACTAAGAGAAATACAAATAGAAAATGTTTAATCCTGTATTGTGGCTTACTGTAGCATTTTATATTCCCTTATATTTTGGTCTAGACTTTCTCCCAAATCCTGTAGACTTGGGGGATATATGTGGTTGTCGGCTGTCTGACACCTTTCTAGATTTGGAACTTTTTGAAATTTAATTCCTTTTACTCTCTAACCTGTAGTATGAGAAAGAAAGTAATGCGCACGCGCGTGCACACACACACACACACACACACACACACACACACGTATACACAATTAAGGCAAGCTAGAAAATCTCATAAAGAGAATGGCAAAAGGCTACAGTTGTCTTAGAATTGATAAACGTGTTCAAAAACTTTTAAAAAATCTTTGTTGATGTCTATTTTGGTAATAGTTTTTCCTCTCTTCATTTTCCTTCATAAAAGGAAAAGATTTGATGTTCGTGAGTTATCACTCTCGTAAAATCTACTCAGTTTTACTCAGATGTGTGCTATGTATAGAGTGTTACGTTCATGCCCCTGTCTGATGTGCAAGGAAAGACACGCACAGGAGAGTGGGTGACTGACTCAGATGTAAATGATCTTATTATACTTGTGCTGCAACCACACCTGGAAACCTTGACAATAACAGGGCCTGTGTTTGATATACCTCACTTGTTAAGTCCTGCCTAGATTTTAGTATGTCATATGTCTGTTGTTCATCAGCAAAATTGAACAGGTGCTAGAACAATTACAAAGCTTTAATCAGACTTATGATTATACTCTTTCTCACTTTGGGCATACAAAGAAAATGAAACATAATAACCAAAACAAACTTCTAGTTGTTTCTGTATTGTTGATTCTGGTTCAGTGGTTTCAGCGCTATATACCCTCCACCAAGATAGATTCATGGTTAAATTAATTAAGGTTAAGATAATCTCCATGTCTTGTGGCAAACCATTAATGATTTTTTTTTTAAAATAGAGGCAAGATCTTGCACTGTTGCCCAGGCTGGAGTGCTGTGGCATCAGCCTAGCTCACTGCAACCTTGCACTCCTGGGCTCAAGCCATCCTCCTGCCTCAGCCTCCCAGGTAGTTGGGACTACAGGCATGCCACTGTGACTGGCTGAAAGCAGAATTTTTAGACTTGGGATAAAGGTATTAGTCATTCCAAAGGTTTAAAAATTTACATATTCAGAATTCTTTTATCCCCATTTTCTTTCTTTTGGGTTCAAGGTCATATCTGGGTTTGAAGTTGCCTCCCCTATTGTCTAAGCCTTTGTCATATGCAGCTAGCTCTTCCAGTCAGCACTTGGCAGTGGACACCAGGAGTTCTGTTTATTCAGCACAACCAATTGCACTTAGAAAAAATAAAGTATTTTTAAAAATATATAATATGCTGTTTTAAAAAAATGTTTCTTCGTTAAAGGCTGAATCTCCCACAGCTGTAATTTTCTGTGTTAAACCATCCTTTGATTCCTTTGGAGGACATTGTGGGGATCTTAGGATCAATTCTCTTCTTTAAGGGTAGGGAAATGACACATAGGCATTGTCTCCTGGTTGGGAATTTATTCTATCCTTTCTGTGATTTGAGGTTCTAAAGAGGAAACAAGATATATCTGGAATATCTTATAAAAACAAAGGGAACTGGTGATTAGTTTTTAAATATTTCTTCTGCCATAGATTTCAAAATGAACACAAGGCAGGAAAAAACTTCATTCTCTACTGTTAAAGACTGTCTAATGCTTTTTAAAAAATACTTTTTATTATGGAATATCTCAGACACATATACAAGTAGAGAGAATAGTATAATAAATCCCTATTACTACTCATCCCCCAGTTTAACAATTATCAACTCATGATAATTATCAACAGTTATCAGTCTTACTTCATTTACATTTCAACCATCTTCTGCCACTCACGTATTATTTTAAAGCAAATCCCAGATATATTATTTAATCCATAAATATTCAATATGTATCTCTAAAACTGGTTCTTAAAACTGTGGTGGGGGGCGCGGTGGCTCGCGCCTATAATCCTAGCACTCTGGGAGGCCGAGGTGGGTGGATCGCTCAAGGTCAGGAGTTCGAGACCAGCCTGAGCAAGAGCGAGACCCCGTCTCTACTAAAAATAGAAAGAAATTATCTGGACAACTAAAAATGTATATATAGAAAACATTAGCCGGGCATGGTGGCGCATGCCTGTAGTCCCAGCTACTCGGGAGGCTGAGGCAGTAGGATCGCTTGAGCCCAGGAGTTTGAGGTTGCTGTGAGCTAGGCTGATGCCACGGCACTCTAGCCAGGGCAACAGAGCCAGACTCTGTCTCAAAAACAAAACAAAAAAGAAAACGACTATGTAGTAACATTAACATCTTAAATTAAAAAAAATTTTTTCATCAGCCTGGGCGTGGTGGCTCTTGCCTATAATCCTAGCACTTTGGGAGGTTGAAGCTAGGAGTTTGAGACCATCCTAGGCAACATAACCAGACACTGTCTCTACAAAAAATAAAAAAATTAGCTGGGTTTGGTGGCGCATGTTTGTAGTCCCACCTACTCAGGAGGCTGAGCTAGAAGGATCGCTTGAGCCCAGGAATTTGAGGTTGCAGTGACACCACTATGATGACACTACTGTATTGTAGCCTGGGTGACAAAGCAAGACCCTGTCTCAAAAAAAAAAAAAAAATTCTTTTTTCATCAAATATCGAAGCATGTGTTCAGAATTTCTCCATTTGGCTCATTAATTTTTTTTCTTTCTTTAGTGGTTTGTTTAAACCGGGTAGGTCAGTGCTTTTTTGGCTGCTGGCCTCATTTCTGTTCCTAGTATACTGTATTTGGACATTGTATTTCATGTGTGAATATTTTATAACCCTAGGATTTGGGGGAGGGGAATGTAGGGGACTCGGGTATCAGAATCTTATGAGAGTATATGAATTAGTAAGCCTGTTTGTGGCTCTGATTATTTGAATAGGAGAAATGCTATCAGTGCAAATTGGTCAGTGGACAACTGCTATTCTTTAAATTTCACCAAAGAGTTGTCTGTATTTGCTGTTGCTACTTTCCTCCTTCCAATCCTCCCTACTTCAGTGTGACTTCTGCCTCTGCCACCTCTCTGCATATGTTAACTCTGTATCTGAAATATTTTATCCTCTTTTGTTTTAAACCTTGTTCTCACCTGTATTTAGGACCTTATCTCATGGTGTTGTAATTATCTTTTTACTTGCCTTTCTTCCTTAACCTGAATGTAAACCCCTTGATGGCAGGTACTTTCTTATTTACAGTTACAATTCCAGTACCTAGCACAAATATTGTGGAATTATAACTAGATTTCAAAAATTAGTATTTGCTATCATTTAGTACAAGATTTCAGATCTATTATAATATTTATCTTTTTGTGTTAAAATAATAGTCATGAAGAAAAATCCTCATTGCTTGGGTCCTTTACACAAAATTTCTCTAATCTTTATAAGAACCCTAATTGATAGATAAAATCCTCATTTTATATTTGAGGAAACTGAAGCTCAAGAGCTTAAGTAGTTTTCTTAAGGCCATGCTTGTCTATGCCTGTCTAACTTTTAAGCCAGTGGTCTTTCCATTACACCGCCCCTCCTACGAGGCTGATGTGTCTGCTGGGGGAGGGACTGATATGAAGCCCAGGACACTGCCTTAGCCTCCTGAGTTAGTATTCAAGAAGAATAAGCAGGGCCAAGTTAGAGGCCAGTTACCACGGTGGTCCCCAACCCCTGCTACGGGTCTGTGGCCTATTAGGAACTGGGACGCAGAGCTCCACCTCCTGCCTCTGCCCTGCCATTCCGTGGAAAAATCGTCTTCCATGAAACTGGTCCCTGGTGCCAAAAAGGTTGGGGACCGCTGATTATCAGTTTCCATGAAGGAACTAGGGAGACAGGAAGTAGACCAGGAAATAAATTGGGAGGGTCAAAGAGGAAAAGCTGCTTAAGTTAGACATCAGACTGGAAGGACTGGAGCAGATAGGAGGTAGGAGAGGAAAAGATAGGGAACAGAAAACAGACAAGGGACAGGCATGTTACTAACTGGTTTGAGTCAAATCTTACAGAGTTCCTCTAGTAGCAATTTCCCTTAAAGCACAGTGTGATGTTTCTTAATGGCCTACGGGTAGATCCTCAAAGTAAAACACCAGACTGAAGAGAGCCTGAGAGCCAGGAACCAGGAATGCCTAATTAGTATTTTCAGGTCCATACACAATGCTTGACACAAAGTAGACACTCAATACATGCTTTTTTGAGTCAGTGATGAATGTTCCTTCTGTGGAGAAGATGTATGAGTACAGTTGAATGTAGTGGGCTATGGTGCCTGTCAACTTTTCTTTCCACTCTGCACTGATTCCATCATCTTACTATAATCCAGGCCAACCAGATGTTCTTCCTTTCTCAGATAAGATGGTAACAGTTTGTTGTATATGCATACATGTGCAAATATGTATAAGTATAGCAAAAGTTGGTCCTGCCCTTCAGAAATATCATTAACTAGTATCAAGTGATAGGCAACATGGCGGTTACTGCAGGGACAGTATGTAGTTTTAGATGCTTACTCTTCCCGTTGGTTGGAGTTCCGTGTTGTGAAGAATTCTGAGGCCATGCCTGAGATCAGTAATCTAGTAATGTTGTCACTGAGTAGTAATATCTGTCCTTTTTGTAGGGGTGACAAGCATGCCACATTTTTGCCTTCCTCTAAGTGTTGGAATGAGGGAGAGTAAAGAACCTGACCAATGTAGTATTTCCAACACTTATTTCTGGGCAAGTTATTTTGTTCTCTGAGACTCTCAGTGTCCTTATCTGGAAAATGGAGGCTCATACTCTTGCTAGGATTAAATAGGGTAATGCATGCAACGTACTTACCCAGTGTCATGCAGATAATAGATGCCTAAATAGATCCCTAAATATAGGAATATTTTTAAACCATAGAATGATTGTATCACAGGCCCATGTCTCACTTTTCAGGGCCAATGTAGGAGGCAGTAGAGAAAGAAAAATAAATGAGATGTCTCTTTTGAAGTTATAACTGGTTTTATGTATAGATAATTGAGAAATGCATTACTTACATACAAAACAATTAAAAAATATACCACTCTATTTGGCTTCATTTCCTGCTTTACTGAAACTGCTGACTCAAAGGTTAACAATTCACCTTGGCTTATTTTTACTCCATTTGTCCTTGACTTTCATGGCCTGTTAACATTGGTAAAACTCTTTCATCCCTTGGCTTTAGAGAAAACACTGCTTTCTAAACAATGAATTTCATGGTTTTTTTTGGAGTGGGGGGAAGGGCTTCCTTTTTACAGAGGTGACAAACTTGTATGTTTAACTTTGACGATTGATTATTGATTCAGTTGATAGTAAAAATTAAAGTTTGGCTCAAAAGAGTGAAAAGTTTCTGAGAAGTGATTGATGACTGCCCAACACTAGACAAGCGTAATTTAATAGTGGAAATATTAATTAATATCATCTTTTTTTAAAGAAGCTAATTTAACAGTAACTCAGAGTAGCAACCTAGCATCCAGCAATCACATTTAGCAATCTGTTCCACAAAAACAGTACTATGAATGGTAAAAAATATGAAGCCAGTTATTAATTGAAGCATTATTTATAATAGCAAAAAATGGGAAACAACTTGAATGGTTATCAATAGAAAAATAATGAAATTATGATTTATCCTTACTATTCATCCTTTTTAAAAATGAGCTAGAATACATGGGGGCAAGGGATGTATGGGAAGTCTGTACCTTCTGTTCAATTTTGCTGTGAACCTGAAACTACTCAAAAAATAAGTCTATTAAAAGAGTTAGAGCTATAAATGTACTGAGCTAAAAAATGTCTGTAATATATTGTTAAGTGAAAATAGGCTGTGACACATGTGTAACATGATTTAATTTTTGCTTAGAAAAACGGATGTGTAGGCTAGATGCAGTGGCTCACGCCTGTAATCCTAGCACTCTGGTAGGTCGAGGCAGGAGGATCGCCTGAGCTCAGGAGTTGGAGACCAGCCTGAGCAAAAGCGAGACCGCATCTCTACTAAAAATAGAAAAAATTAGCTGGGCGCGGTGGCTCACGCCTGTAATCCTAGCACTCTGGGAGGCTGAGGCGGGCGGATTGTTTGAGCTCAGGAGTTCGAAACCAGCCTGAGCAAGAGCGAGACCCCGTCTCTACTGAAAATACAAAAAAATTAATCGGACAACTAAAAATACATATATAGAAAAAATTAGCCGGGCATGGTGGCGCATGCCTGTAGTCCCAGCTACTCAGGAGGCTGAGGCAGTAGGATTGCTTGAGCCCAGGAGTTTGAGGTTGCTGTGAGCTAGGCTAATGCCACGGCACTCACTCTAGCCAGGGCAACAGAGTGAGACTCTGTCTCAAAAAAAAAAAAAAAAGAAAAAAGAAAAAATTAGCCTCTTCTAGAAATAGAAAAATTAGCCGGCATCATGGCCTGCGCCTGTAGTCCCAGCTACTTGGGAGGGTGAAGCAGGAGGATTGCTTGAGCCTAAGAGTTTGAGGTTGCTGTGAGCTAGGCTGACACCATGGCACTCTAGCCTGGGTGACAGAGCGAGACTGTCTCAAAAAGAAAAAGAAAAATGAATATATAAAATTCTGTAAAAGAATAGAAAAAAACATTAATTTTAATGGTAATTTCCTCCAGAATTTGGTTTAGAGTGGCAGAGTAAGGAATTTCCACTTCTTACTTAGATGTATTTCCAAAAAAAAGTGGTAATTATGAGTGACACATTTTCTGTGTCTGCTTTTCTGTAATTTTTCAAATAAAATGATCTTAAGAAAGAACAGAAATAAAGGAGAACAGGAAAGGGGAGATAAGAATCCATCTAGCTACTTTAACTTTTTTTTTTTGAGACTGAGTCTTGCTCTGTTGTCTGGGCTAGAGTGCCGGGTGTCAGCCTAGCTCACAGCAACCTCACACTCCCGGGTTCAAGTGATCCTCCTGCCTCACCCTCCCAAGTAGCTGGGACTACAGGTATGTGCCACCATGCCCAGCTAAATTTTTGTATATATATATTTTTAGTTGTCCAGCTAATTTCTTTCTATTTTTTTAGTAGAGATGGGGTCTTGCTCTTGCTCAGGCTGGTCTCGAACTCCTGAGCTCAAAGGATCCGCCCGCCTCGGCCTCCCAGAGTGCTAGGATTACAGTCATGAGCCACCGCGCCTGGCCCTAAGTTAACTTTTAATTTAGCAAGAATGTCCTTTAAAAATGTTTGTATTTATGTGCATACTCATGTATGTGTATATGTTATGTATATGTGAATATATACACACATAAACACAAAATACAAAGTGACTGCAGTCAGACATTCAGTTATGCTGCAAAATGCATGGTATTGGCATGTATTCTTAGAGTGTAAGACACAAGTGTTTTTCCACACATCACAAGGTACAAGAATAGTTCTTAAGTTCTTTAAGAAGTGAAGGGGTTTGTTCTGAAAATGTAGTTTTCTAGTGTTGTGGTAATATGAGTTCAGCTTTCCTTAACACAGATTACAGCTTGTTCATGTCTCTGAGTTAAAGTTTAAATTTTATGGTAATTAACCAACTGCATGACCTTTGCAACTGAGCAAAGAAAGTATTCCAGAGCAGTGAAACTCTGAGTACAACTGCTTCGGGTTTGGACTATAAATTGGATTTCCCTTCTACTGAGCAAGTCAGGGATTAGAGTGGGGGCTGGTAAAAAAGCCATGTGGTTGGTTCATGATTTCTGAATTTTATGTTTAATAAGACATTGATAGCCTGTTTAAATTCATTTTATAATGGCCACTTAGAAATATGTATTAATAGCTTATGTCTGTGTGCTCCTAATTATGTTTCATTCTGAAAAATTTTTGAATAACTTGATTTTATGCCTTGTTCTTTTTTAGATTGAGAGATTTAAGTTCCTTATGTAACTAAGGGAAGGTACTATTCCAAATTTAACAATCAGGATACCTAGGTGTATGACATATGGAAATTTTCTTAACCCTCCCCTCAGTGTTACTGGCCGTTGTAGATTTTCTAGGTACTCCCTGGTTTGCAAGTTATCGAGGCCTCATGCGTTCCTCCTTTAGCCAGTGAAACAACAGCCATTTTGCCCTGTGTTAGTTTCTTGCCCAGTGAAGGAAAATGAGATGCCTAGAAAGTGAATCTTGCTTTATGACCTGATTCATTTTGTGTGTGATGGATAATGTTAAGTTTTCTAAAATTTTCATGTGATTTCTTGGGTTTAAAATGTAGGGCTTTAGTTGATGGAGCAATTTGCCTAAAAAATAAATAAAATAAAATAAAATAAAATTGAGGGCTTCATGGCAGTATACTCTTGGGGCCACGTGAATTTTGAGAATTGAAGCTTCCTGCAGATTTATTGGACAGTTTTTTCATTGATTTTTTGTTGTTGTTCATCTTTTTCATGAGGCCAGAACATTCACAAGTGAATTGAGAAGTTGGACGACTCAGAATGTACCTATGAATGTTTAATGAGAGACACCCAGTCTAAAAGAACGATTAGCCTCTAAGATATTGTTCATAACCGTTAGTTTATTAATAGCTCTATAAAAGTTTTCCATATTCTAGGGTCCTGAGGGGAATGGTCTGGGTAATCTAACAGGCTTTTCTATGTCTCATGATTCATTTTACCTGATTGAAAAATTATCTTAACGAGAAGGAAATGAATAGCCCTGGTAGAACCAGATTCTAAACAGTGCTGCTTCAGTGGGAGGGGAGTGGTTTGTCAATCAGTGCTTGTTGGTGGCTGCTACTCCAGAAACAGCCAAACTTCCGTGCAGCTAATAAACGCTACTGTAGGCTGCTGACAGGTGCTGCCTACGTAAATCTCAGAGCTAATGGCAAATTGTTATTTTTCTAGGGATTCTGTTTAGCTACAGATGTAAGGTTTATCAGTAGTGTTTTCAAAACATGAAGTATTTTGAGGACTAGAGTCTGTCTTTGTTTTGAAGTCTGTAGTCAAAAGCGATTTTAGTTAATGTATATATTATTAATATTTCTATTTATCAAGAACCTTTTATTTATTGAGTACCTGCTTTGTGCTTGGCACAGTGCTAAGTGCTTTACAAAATAAATTATTTCTGCAACAGCCCTGCAAGGCAGGTCTTGTTAATTTCATTTACGTATGAGAATCTACATATAGAACTTCTACAAGTCTTATTGATATTAAAACATTGAACTCATTGAATAAAAGGCCTGGCATCTTTTATTGATAAGAATATTTCACAGAACTCATGACTGTATAACATCATACTTTGTTTTTTTGTCTCTGCCCCACTAGGATGTAGGTTCCAACATAAACCTCTGTGTGTTGTTTCATAATGTGCACTGGAACAATCATAGTCTTTAAAGACCTTTACTCTTCAGTCTTAGCCAATTATATATGATTTCTATAATTAATTCTCTCCTCACTTTTTTTTTTTTTTTTAAAGAAAGATGTGGAGAGAAGGGAGTTCATTAAAAATCTTGGATCTTTTATCAAATTTCTTTTTGGTCAGCTTTTCCTTTTTTCTCCTCTCTTTTCTTCTGTTTTTAAATAACTTTATTGAGATATAATTCATGCTCCATAAAATTCACACTTTTAAAGTAAATGTACAATTTGATGGTATTTAGTATATTTACAGAGTTGCGCAACCCTCACCACTATCTAATTTTAGAGTATTTTCATCACTCTGTAAAGAAACCTCAAGCCCATTAGCATGTACTCCCTGTTTTCCTCTCCCCCAGCCCCTGGCAACCACTAAACTACTTCCTGTCTCTATGGATTTGCTTGTTCTGGATTTTTCGTATAAATGAAATTGTATGGTCTTTTGTGACTGGCTTCTTTGACTTACCCCTTTTCTTTTAAAAGTATCAATTAAATGTTACATCACTCAGGGTAGTTGATTCAGAAGAATACAGCAATAATAATGTGGTGGTTCTTTTATTATTATTGAGTAATATGATATTTTGGATATGTGCATTTCCCAGATGACTGATACCACCATAAGTTCATTTTAAGAGCTGAAACTATTTAATTTGAATCATGGTTGATGGAAGTCTTTTTAAATTGTATGGCGTATTTCTCTAATTTCTTGATAGTAGCATCATTTAGCCTTTTATTCATAACCTGGGGTTTATTATTTTGAGTGTTTATTGCCCTGTATTATATTACTATGGTGTCCTGGGGTTATTTGAAGTGTATAACACTATTCACTTCTATACTGAATGGCCTCAGTTTGCTGTGCTTTAATAATGTCTGAGAGCAGTTCATTTACTTAAGATTTGAATTTGATTAAAAATTTTTCTTAATTTTTCCCTCACATCAAGCAATGCATACTCATTGTTAAAAAAAAAAAGTAAAAAATCAAAAATAAGCAGCAAGATGAAAAATTAGCCATGTAACAGATACTCATTATTAATATTTTGGCATATGTCCCTACATTCCTTTTTTTATGCACATATATATCTACAGGGGTGTATGTGTGTATGTAAGGACTTAATATAATTCTATATATGTTTTTTTTTTCCCCGAGTGGAATTATGTTCTTTTGTAATCTGCTCTTTACATTGTAATAAATATATCTCCCCAGCATCATTTAGGAAAAAAATAAATGAACACATATCAAAGATTTATTTATTTATTTATTTTTTGAGACTGAGTCTTGCTCTGTTGTCCAGGCTAGAGCGCTGTGGCATTAGCAACTGTAGTTCACGGCAACCTCAAACTCCTGAGCTCAAGCAATCCTCCTGCCTCAGCCTCCCCATTAGCTGGGACTACAGGCATGCGCTGCTACGCCTGACTAATTTTTCCTATTTTTAGTTGCCTGGCTAATTTTTTTTCTATTTTTTTTTTTTTTTTTTTTTAGTAGAGACAGGGTCTCGCTCTTGCTCAGGCTGTTCTTGAACTCTTGAGCTCAAGCGATCCTCCCGCCTTGGCCTTCCAGAGTGCTAGGATTACAGGTGTGAGCCACTGTGCCTGGTCCAGAATCATTTTTAATAGTTGCAGGCTATTTCATAGTATGTTTGTAACCTAACATACTTAACCCTTCCCCCATTCTTGGACATTTAAGCTATTCCTGGTTTTTCAACTTTATAAAGAGTGTGCATTATATAGGCTTAAGCACTGTATCTCATCTTATTTTTTTTTTTTTTTTTTTTTTAGAATCAATTCCTATGTCCTGCCTGCCTGCTTTTCTAGCCCTATAGTAACACTTGTGGGTCCTGGAATAAGCCATGTCATTTTATATCTCTGCTACTCTTTTTTGTTTACCCTTCTCATCTTTTAGGTCACAGCTCAGGGGACCTTCTTCCTCCATCACCCACACCCCAGGGTGGGTTCTAGGTGTATTTCAAATGCCACCTCTTATTTTTTTTTTCCCTTAACTCTCTTGTAACATTTCTCACAATGTTGCCTGTTACTTGAGCTCATTGTGGCAGCATTGGCAATTTTCTCTCTCTGCAGTGTCGAAGTGTTGCCTGGCGCATGATACATTTCTTCATGTTTTTATACAGGTGTTTTTTTCCGTCTTTAGTGTGGGAATTAAACTGTACCTTCTCTATACTTGCACAGTACTTATACCTCTAGTCTAGGGCTTACCATATACTACTTGGTATTATAGTTTAGTGCCAAGTATGTCTTCTTCATAGGTTGTCAGTTCTTAAGGCAGGGCTGCATCCCATTCATTTTATACCCCCCAGAGAACCCAGGGCAGTGCTTGTGTAGAGCCATAAATGCTTACATTGAATTGATTCATATGCTCCAGAGGGCCTAAGTTACTCATTATGCTTCTCTTCCCATTCAGTTGCTTCATAAGCTTTGCTTGCTTCTCACCTATGCTGTTTTTCTTTAGTTTCTTCATTTTTTATTATGGTAAAAAGTACATAACATAAGATTTACCATCTTAACCATTTTTAAGTATATAGGTCAGTAGAGTATATTCAGTTAAACATATCTCTAGAACTTTTTCATCATGTAAATCTGAAACTCTGTACCTATTAAACAACTCCCCTTTCCTCCCTATCGCCAGCCCCTGGTGACTACCATTCTTTCTGTCTCTATGAATTTGACTGCTTTAGATACTGCTATCAGTGGAATCATACTGTATTTGTCTTTTCGTGGACTGACTTATTTCAGTTAGCATAATTCCTCAAGATTCATCTATGTTGTAACCATGTGACAGGATTTCCTTCTTTTTTTAAGGCTGAATAATATTCCGATGTATTTATATATTCTATATTTTGTTTATCCGTTCATCTGTAGATGGATGTTTGAATTGCTTCTGCCCTTGGTGATTGAGAATAGTGCTGCTATAAACATGGGTGTACAATATCTCCTTGAGACCTTGCTTATAGTTCTTTTGGATATATATCCAGAAGTGGGATTGCTGGATAATATGGTAGTTCTATTTTTCACTTTTTGTCTGTTTTTAGGAGATCAGGTCTTGCTATGTTGCCCAGGCCAGAGTGCAGTGGCTTTTCACAGGTTTAATCATAGCACACTGCAGTCCCCAACTCCTGGCCTTAAGCGGTCTTCTCAGCTCAGGCTCTGGAGTAGCTGGAACTATAGGCACATGCCACTGTGCCCCTATTTTTAATTTTTTGAGGAATCTCCCTACTGTTTTCTGTAGTAGCTCTACCATTTTACAGTCGCAACAACAGTACACGAGAGACTGTGCACCCTCATCAACACTGGTTATTTTCTGTGGTTTTGTGAAGTAGCAACTATCCTAATGATATGAGGTGATCTTTCATAGTGGTTTTGATTTGTATTTTTCCATTGATTAATGATGTTGAGTATCTTTTCATACACTCATTGGCCACCTTAGGAGAGATGCCTATTCAAGCCCTTTGTCCACTTTTTAATTGGATTTTTTCATTGTCAAGTTACAGGGGTTCCTTGTATATTCTAATATTAACTCTTTATCAGATATATGATTTGCAAATATTTTCTCCCATTTTGTAGGTTGCCCTCTCACTCTGTTGACTGTATCCTTTGATGCACAGAAGTTCTGAAGTTTTTTGTACTCACATTTGTCTTTTTTTGCTTTTGTTTCCTTTTCTTTTGGTGTCATATCCAAGAAATCATTGCCACATCTCATGTCATGAACCTTTTCGTCTATGTTTTCTTCTAGGAGTTTTATAGTTTAGGTTCTTAATGTTTAGGTCTTTAATCCATTTTGAGTTAATTTTTGTATGTGGTGTGAGATATAGGTCCAACTTCATTCTTCTGCATGTGGATATCCAATTTTCTCAGCACCGTTTGTTGAAGAGACTGTCCTTTCCCCATCGAGTGGTCTTAGCACCCTGTCACCTAAGCTATTTTTCAAATTGCCATTTTATTTGTGTGATCATTTGATTAAATCTCTCCCACTATATTGAAGTATCGTAAGGGAGGGATTATGTTTGGTTTGTTGACCATTGTATCCCAGTACCTAGCATAGTGCCTGGCAGTTAGTATAGGCACTCAATATTCATTTATTGAATAAATTGCATTAAGCAATCCTGAATGTAACAAGAGATAGCTTGTATATTGCAGGTCAGTGTGAGAAACATTGTCAGCAACACTAACAATTTTGTCTAAATAGGAATGTTATTCTGCCAGCCAGTATAAAGCCTTTTAAAAAGTCTCCCTAGAAGAGGACTTTTGGTTTGTTTCTGTTTTCCTTTATTCTTAGATTTTTATTGAAATTGTATTTGTATCAAAGTTTTGCACACACATATTTGGAAGAGTCAAATAATTTTATAAGATATCACCACAAACAGCAGTGCTCTGCTTACTTTTTCCACCCAGTTTCCTTCTCCCCAGAGATAACTCTTTCTCCTCTTTAGCTGATTTTTTAAGGTTTTACTTTCATACCTTTAAATAACATGCATACTTTCTTCTTGCTTTTCAGTTCTTTTGCATTATGTATTGGCTTCCCACCTTAGCTACTCACCCATGTTTTCCATACCACCTTCCTCTCCATATAGTTACGGCATAATTTTGGTTAAGTGTGAGGTTAATACTCAGTATTTACTTTATTATGACTATGTAAATGCTATTGACAGCTAAATCATGTGGTACACCATTGATAATTTTTTTCTTTCCTGCTTAAATTTTGTTTTCTCTGGAATTGTTATACTTTTATTTGCTTCTTTTCTTTTTTTTTTTTTTTGAGACAGAGTCTCACTCTCTTGCCTGGGGCAAGTGCCGTGGCGTCAGCCTAGCTCACAGCAACCTCAAACTCCTGGGCTTGAGCAATCCTACTTGTCTCAGCCTCCCGAGTAGCTGGGACTACAGGCATGTGCCACCATGCCTGGCTAATTTTTTCTATATATATTTTTAGCTGTCCAATTAATTTCTTTCTATTTTTGGTAGAGACGGGGTCTCGCTGTTGCTCAGGCTGGTCTCGAACTCCTGAGCTCAGGACGATCTGCCTGCCTCGGCCTCCCAGAGTGCTAGGACTACAGGCGTGAGCCACCGCGCCCGGCCCTTATTTTCTGTATTTATCATTGATAGGTCTCCCCTCCTCTCTCTTATTGCATGTATCTCCCTCTGTATGATCATTCACATCAGATATTTTTTAGTTTCACCTTTTTTTTTTTTTGAGACAGAGTCTCACTCTGTCGCCCTGGCTAGAGTGCCATGGCGTCAGCCTAGCCCACAGCAACCTCAAACTCCTGGGCTCAAGCGATCCTACTGCCTCAGCCTCCCGAGTAGCTGGGACTACAGGCATGCGCCACTGTGCCCGGCTAATTTTTTCTATATATATATATATTTTTT
>RJWJ010034260.1:0-17370 GCA_004363605.1 Indri indri | reverse complement strand
CCCTGGTCTTGAAATTATAAGACGTGGATTTGATGCACAACTCTACCATTTCTGGTTGTATGCCATTAAATCAAACAGTAGGTATTAAGATTTAGTTTCCTTATGCACCAAATAGGAAAAATTAATAATTCTCATTTTACAACATTCCTGTGAACAAGTTCTATAAAGCATAAAGCAGGATACAAATATTTCTAGTATCATAAACATAATGTTAGATTTCCTTTTTAAAAAATAAATAATTCTTTTTTTCCCCCCACAAAAGATCGCTTTCCCAACCATTTCAAAATTTTGATTGTTTCTTTCTATACTGTCTCCCCAACTCTTTACACGTAAATAAACATATTAAGCCTGTAAGTTCTTCCTCTGCATATTCCTTCCTGAGCATGTCATGAGATTTTTTTTCATGCATTAAAAATGTATCCAGCTCATACCTGTGCTGGGTACAGCACTGTGTATTGGGGATACAAAGATAACAGGACACAATTCCTTCTGTCAGAGACCATGGGAGATGAGAAAGAGAGCCCTATAAATGAGTATTTGAAACAGAAGGTGATGTGGTACAATAGAGTATGAAGACTGTGTTGCGGGAGCCAGAAGAAGGAATAGCCACCTCTGCTTTATTTTAGGCTGGGAACTGCTTTTACTGATTAACCAGTTTATATAAACACATGCAAGTCCATGCTTTTCCCAGCACTTTACTGAACCATGACTAGTTCTGACAATGGCAATAACTGAAATTCATTGAGCACTTACTATGCACTAGACAGTGTGTGTAGCACATTATATATATTCTTTCATTCAGTCTCTCTTACCTCACCGCCTTGTGGACATATGTACCATTGTAGACATTTTGCTTGATGTTTATAGGAAGCTCTCAGTTGACATACGGCAAGTTTTAAAACATTAGTTCCCAAATTGTATGAAGAAAAGAACTTTTTAATGTAAACTTTCTCTCTCTGTCTACACGTACACATACACACACACACACACGTGAACATATGCACACATACACATACATACATCCAGCTTTTCACATGTTTGTAATTATACTCTTATAATACTCTCTGTTCATTTGTATTTTTAAAATTATATAGCTGTTATTTAGGTAAAGATTTTAAATATATATTTTATTTAAATATATCAGTATCTACAGCCACTGGAAAAGTAACACTTACCCTTATGCATTCTTATTTATTTAACGTGAGACAATGGATGCTGTTTAATGACCCCCATGGCTTCAGATGTCTGTGGCCCTCTGGTTGGGAGCCATGGCTCTATTATCAATAGAGTTGACTCCCATATAAAGAATGAGTCCTGCAGCATCTGTGCAGAAGCACGGCCTGTCTTCCCAGTGGCAGACGCCAGTGAGAGCCTGGTCCCTGGCAGCCCAATCCCATCCCCGAGAGCTTTGGAATGGCCATGCATGGAGTGACGCTAAATCCCAAAGCCATGCTGACAGCTGTACCTGCCCCTGCCAATTATGGAGGGACCCAGGCACAGGTCAACTGTCAGAAGGCCCTTGAGAAGCCCACACTTTTGTCTAGAGTAGAAATATTTTGTCGTATGAAAATGTAGGGCTGAAAAGGGGGCTTTTTCTATTGTTCAGTAAAATGTAGAAGGAATGGACCATTCTGCCATGATTATAGATATCGACAACTTCCTAGACAAATGGGTTTGCTCATGATTGAATATAAAAATGAATTCAATGTGCTCATAAATTGAAACATGCAGTACAAAAAGGAAAACTAGAAGAAGAGACAGACTGCTGAGTGGAGATGTTAACTTCTTTGTCATACTTCCCATGATGCCAGATTTTTGTGGCCCCTGGGGATACACCCATGAGTAATCGGTTATTTGTTATGCTTTTTACTCACTCTTTTGTCCTTCTCTTTTCCTGTGCTTTCCTTCCTTATTTCAGTTTGATTCCGCATCACAATCTCCTTCCTTTTTTTTTTTTTTTTGAGACAGGGTCTTGCTATGTTGCCCAGGCTAGAGTGCAGTGGTGTCATCATAACTCATTGCAGCCTCAAACTCCTGGGCTCAAGCGATCCTCTCATCTCAGCCTCTTCTGCCTCAGTCTTACAAGTAGCTGGGACTATAGGAGTGCCACCACAGCCAGCTAATTTTCTATTTTTTTAGAGACAGAGTCTTGCTGTGTTGAACAGGCTGGTCTCAAACTCTTGGCCTAAAGCGATCCTCTTGCCTTGGCCTCCGGAAGTTCTAGGATTACAGGTGTGAGCCATCGTGGCTGGCCCACAGTCTCCTTCCTTTCTACATGTGCATGGAAAGTTCCAACTGAGAAAGGTTTTTAAGTTTATGAATCATTTAACTCATTTTCTGATTAAGGAACCTGAGAAATAGAGCTATCCTTTAGTCTCTGCAGAAGTCAACCACTTGCGGATTGTTTAATTTCATTTTTCTTTAGTACTGGTGCAATTACACTCCATGTGAGGGAATAGGTACCCTCTGCAAAATTCCATTGAGTGGTAACAATTGTCTTCCACTGGAAATCCTATGCAGTTAAGCTGGACTGCTATCACAAGGCAGTGACTTCCATGTGGCAAGGAGGACTTCGAAGGAATTTCAGGTCACTGCTATGTCCCCCTGACCTTTTTTCTAACTCATCCCCTAGCATCCAAAAGGACTATTCCATAGTCAAGGGTAAGATGGTCATCATAATACAAATCTCTACCATTTTCGAGTACCCACTGTGACTCAGACACTGCTTTAGAAGCTTTGCAACCTTATTTCAATTAAACCTTATGGTTACAACTCTGTGATATATGTGCCATATTTCCCCCTCCTGAATCTCTTTCCTTTCCTCTGAGCCATGCTGTCTTCTGGCATTTCACATGACTCGAAGTAATATCACAAATCATAATTAGTGTACTTTGCCACAGCAACATTGTTTCACTTATGCTTATATATGAAAACAATAATAAAGTAATTCCTTTCTTACTGTGTCATCTTTTCTCTCTCTGTATCAATCCTCAATACATTAGTACGGATGAATAAAACCAAGTGTGCCAAGAAAATAATGAAGACTCCCTCAGTTCTTGCATAATCTATCTATATATTCAACCAATGTTTACTGGGCATCCCTCTATGCCAGGAATTCTGCTAGGAGCTAAGGACACAGACGCTACAGTGAAGAAGGCATACTAACCCTGAAGTTGGGCATATCGTTAGGTGATTTCATTCACCTACATTGTTATAATTAACAATACAGAATTCTGTGTGCTATGTAAGGGAGCAATCAGAACCCACAGAAGGAATATCTAACCCAGTCTTAAGGGAGAAGGAAAGGTTTCTAGGGTGAAGTTTCTTAACTTTCTGTATATTAAATTCTCTAACTTTAAGAAATTACACCATCTTTCCTGTTAGAAGCATATCAATATTAGTTAATATTAAATATTTTAAGTTCTGTTAATGGAAATTATATAAGTGGTAAAACGTCTTATATTATATAACGATCTTATTACTTGTACTTTGTAATTTCTAGCCAGAGTAAATTGTTACATGTGTTTACTTAGAGACCACACCTCAAATACAAAGGTATTTGAGTACAGATAACTAGCATATATAACTAAAGCCTATATTTATATAATTATTTCTTTTGTACGCTTGAAATGTCTGCAAACTTCTGATAGAATTGGAGTCATTCTGCTATTTCTATGATACCAAAATAGAGCCATGAACTAATAATAGATTAAATATTTGACATTTTTAATCATTTTTAGTGGGTCCATAGTAGGCTAATGCTATATAATATTTAATAGGGAATAAACATGTTATTCTAAAGGAATGTAGACCTTAACATACCTCAAAAATCCCCAATATTAATGGATCCAAAAAAAGGACAAACTTTCGCGTGCTCTGAGCGAACCAAACCCATTTCATGAGACAGAATTCAGTTAACATAGGCTGACTATAATATGAAATCCAAATATAAATTCTTAGTTTTGAAATTTTGCACCATTGTCAATGTTGACATAAGGAAATCACTGGCTAGCTGATATTTTGAGATGCATGTGGCAAAATTCAAGGTCCAGAATTAATGAAATGATAGTCAACTGTAGCCGATGACAGAGAAATGATAAAGAAAGCATACAAGGGCTTCAATTTTAGTGAGAGTCAACCCTTTTTTTTAAAAAAAAAAAGTCTCTATTGGTGTGATGCATGGGTCATCATCTTAAGAGAAACAAAAAATTCCAAACATTTGTTAAATGTATCCATTAATATTAGAGATTTTTGAAGTATGTTAGGTCTACTTTGCTTTAGAATAACATATTTATTCTCTGTTAAATATCATATAGCATTAGCTTAAAAAAATACAGCATGTAGTTTCAGACACCAAGAGATGGATAAGAAAAAAAAATGGTGTGAAATAAAACAATTTTGTCATAAAAACTTTCTGAAAGTCTTTACAAAATAGAAAGCTAATGATAAAAAGAAAGATTACCTAAAGATTCACTCTAACAAGTTTGGAGAGTAACAAAAGGATGATATTTAGGTCTCATGGCATCGTTATGTGAACTTGTAACACTTATTTGTGGTTTAAGTATGTTTTCGAGATTTTCATGTATTTCTTTTTCAAGCCCCTGTTAAAATTAGTCTGTATCACTATGTCTGTTTTAGAGTAAAACAAATAAACATGCCACAGAAATGTGAGAGCACTGCCCACGTTCAGACACAGCAATGACAGACTCTGCCATACTCGGTGCCATTTGTTGGCCAATCTAAAGGCACCATTGTGGCCCAAAGACATACTGGAATATCTTCAGAGTCGTTTCTGAATGTGCCAAACTTTTTACAGGCGAAAAAACACCCAGTGCCTTCATCCATGTATTGCAATTTCTTTCCCTTCCTTGTTCTATTGTAGCAGATTTTTAGAAAATACTTTGTTCTATCATATTTTCAGAAGTTTGTTTTTCCTCCCTCTACACAGTACAATTGAGAGAAGGGACAGCATGTACTTGCTCTTTCAAATGTAGCTACCACAGCTTTATTTCAACAAACAGAAGTCATCCTTTTTTGGCCTAAGTTGCAGCACAGTCAAAAACCTCAAAGTAAAAACAGCAGTTACAAATTGCAGTGCTCATTCCAATACAGTCCCATTGACTAACAACGCGTGCATTCATTTATTCAGCTTTATCTTTCACAATAAATGGTAATGAAATCAATCTGCAAGTATAGAAGTCACATGTTCATTGTCAAAAAGACAAACGCAAGATGTTAATAGCGGTGGAAAATGGGAGGGGGTGAGGAAATATATGGGAACTCTATGTACTTTCCGCCCATTTTTCTGTAAACCTAAAATTCAAAAAAAAAAGTCTACTAATTTTTTTAAAATGTCATTTGTAAATCCTACCATATGGGAATAACCATTGCTAATGAGAGGACAACCCTGCAGTCATTTTTTTAATACGGGTTTCTGTTTACTTAGCGAGAGTTTACTATTTCTATAATTTAGCCCCTGCCTCGTCTCTCAGTGAACACCTTCTCAGAGATGGCTGCATTTCCAGTCTGATATGTTCATGGGACTCGTCTTGTGTACTTTTGTATTAAAATATATGTGTATTATATTCTATATACACATGAATAAGTGTATTATACATTTATAGGCTTTCGCATAGTACTTCTGTAACTTTATTAATATGCATGTTGTACACATTATATACTTTTACATGTCTTTATAGTTTTGTATGTATACAGTCATATACACATAACTTCTGTTTTGAATCTTTCTCAAAATATTCATTTCTAGCTTTTTTTCTTCTATTTCTGCTGCACCTGCCGTCTCTCTGCCTTGGCAGCACTTTATGTCTCTCTTTTTATCATCCCAGTTTAGCCTTTTGTCTTCCCTCGTGTGCATGGCACTCCCAGCTACCCTGAGTGTTCTTCTTTTTAGGCAGTGGAGCATGGTGGTTATGAGCGTGGGCTCTGAGATGGATTTTCTGGGTTCGAATCCCAGCATCACCACCTGACAACCTAACCTTTGGCTGGTTACTCAACATCTGTGTGCCTCTTATTCCTTGGAGGTAAAATAACAGTCAGAATAGTCCTTACCTCAAAGGTTGTTGCCAGGACAAAGCTAGCCAATCATGTAAAGTGTTTAGAATAGGGCTTAGCAAATAGAAAGAACTCCATGTGTATTAGCTAATCATTTTTAAGGATAATACAAAAATGCCACTTTTAGGACTTTTAAAGAGCTATGCTTACTCGAGGCAGTCTGCATGTGCGCTTCTATTGTGCATATAAAATGAAGTTGAAAAAGAATGTTAACTGCAGAGTCTACCAGGGAAGTCTTTCTTTGTCTCTCTGATGCCCTTTTCTAATTCCTGCCACAGACTACGCATTTCTTTTAGAAGTTAGGTCAACAGAAGACCTAAACTTGATACTGGGACTATTTACTCTCCGTCGGATCAACTGCAGGAGTGAATTCCAGAGCTAAGGGCATGGTCCAGACACCCAGTTTTCTTTTTTATTCATAATTCAAACTTGCTGGCACTGGCAAGAAGTCTTGCCTTGTTTGATCAAACATGCGTGGGTCATAGGAATGGAATGGTCATGGAATCAAAACTCAGGTACTCGAGCTTTAAATCTGAAAGGGGCTCATTAAATTAAAATCCCATACATGGAGTGATTCTGAATAACTTATTTGGAAAAAACTGGCCAGTATAAATTAGCAGTATGGAGCAAATATTATGTATAATCAACACTATCTTCGTCAGCTCGTGCTGCTATAACAAAACACCACAAACTGGGGTGCCTTACACAGCCGACATTTATTTCCCACAGTTATGGAGGCTGGGGAATCCAAGATCAAGATGCTGTAGACTTGGTTCTTGGTGAGGGGGCCCCTTTCTGGCTTGTAGATAGCTCTCTTCTCACTATATCCTCACAGGACTTTTCTTCTGTGCATGCTCAGAGGATCTCTGTCTTCTGTTCTTATAAGGACACTAATCTCATCCTGAGGGCCCCACCCATATGACCTCATCTAAACCCAAAGGCTCCATCTCCAAATGCCATCACCTTGGGGATTAGGGATCCAACATATAAATTTATGGGTAACACAAACAACACATAATAAACCCTAATAAAGAAAACAAACTTTCTGTAATATTTCATTCCAATGCTGTGGAGTCCCTCACCTGAAGACTGCCAAAACCTAGGTGTGAGCAGAGTGAATTTCCACAAGTTATGAAATGAAATTCATTGAAACTCATTCAATATTTGACTTGAATATTCAGTAGCACTCTGTGTATTTTTTGTACCAGAGTCTCGTGATCATTTATTTCTTTATTTTTTAAATTTCAGAATATTAAAGAGGTAGAAAGGTTTTTGTTACATGGAGACCTTGTATAATGCTTAAGTTGGGGCTTTTAGTGTGCCTGTCACCAAAATAGTGTTCATTGTACCTGATAGGTAAGTTTTCACCCCTCACCCCCTTTCTACCCTCCTACCTTCTTGGTTTCAAAGTCCTTTATACTTCTTTGTGCCCATGTGTGCCCATCGTTTAGCTCCCAATTATTAGAAAGTACATGTGGTATTTGTTTTTTCATTCCTGAGATACTAAGGATAAAAGTCTCCAGTTCCACCCAAGTGGCTACAAAAGAAATTATTTCATTCCTTTTAGTGGCCGAGGAGTACTCCATGGTATACATACACCACATTTTCTTTATCCAATCATGAATCGATGGGCACTTAGGTTGATATCACATCTTTGCAATTGTGTGTGAATTGTGCTGCAGTCAACATTTGACTGCAGGTGTCTTTTTGATAAAACAATTTATTTCCTTTGGGTAGATACTCAGAAGTGGGATTTCTGGGTTGAATAGTAACTCTATATTTATTTCTTTGAGGAATCTCAATACCGTTTTTCATAGCGGTTATACTAATTTGTGGTCCCATCAACACTATATAAGTGTGCTCTTTTCATCACATCTGTACCAACATCTATCATTTTATGACTTTTTAATAATGGCCATTCTGACAGGGTAAGGTGGTATCTCATTGTGGCTTTAATTTTCATCTCCCCGATGATTAGTGATGTTGAGAGTTTTTTCATGTGTTTGTTGCCCAGTTGTCTATCTTTTGAAAAACTTTTGTTCATGTCCTTTGCCCACCTTTTAATGGCATTGTTTTTTTCTTGCTGATTTGTTTGAGTTCTTTGTAAATCCTGGATATTAGCCCTTTATCAGATGTATACTTCATGAATATGTTCTCCCATTCTGTAGGTCATCTATTAACACTTTTGATTATGTCTTTTGCTATTCAGCTTTTAAATTTAATTAAGTCCCATTTATTTATTTTTGTTGTTGCCATATTTGCCTCTGGGGTCTTAGTCATAAATTCTTTGCACAGACTGATGTCTAGAAGAGTGTTTCCTATGTTTTCTTCTAGAATTCAGCTCAAAGATGACTCTATCAGAGATACTTGCCATGACTTTCTTCTGTGTCATAGACCCCTCCACCCCACATGCCAGCCCTAGCACTCTCTGTGGCCCTCAGCACTCTTTGTTTTCTTCATATCATTTGTCACCTCCTGATATACCATATATTTTCTTGTATATTGGTTTATTTTCTTCCTCCTCCCATGAGACCAAGGATTTTGTTACTTCTGTATGCCCTGTTCCTGGTACTGTGCCTGGAGAGTTGAAGTCACATAATCAATATTTGATAAATGAATAATTTGTTATAAAATCTTATATTCACAGATTTAAAAAAAAATAGGGGTGTTTTAAAAATTAGTTTATATATCAGAGTCCCAGGAAAAAATAAATGGCGTACTTAAAATGAGTAATCTAAAAATAATTTAATCACATGACCATTTCCCAAAGAGGAGGGCAAGAATCTATGAACCCCCCAGGCATAGTAAGGTGCCCCAAGGCGAGTGAGAGTGGGCACCATCACCACCTCTAGGCCTGAGGGGCACAGGGGACCAGAGCTAGCTGAGCCCAGAGAGTGAGCCAGGCCCCCAGCAGGCACTCTGACCTTTAGTTGGGGGTGCACCCAGCTCTGGAAACCCTGACGGGCACCAGGGCAATAAATGCCTGACCAGCTCTGTTCTTGCCCTCCAAGCTCCTTCCTGCATTCCCCCTTGGCTGACCCACCAGAAGCCAGAGTGCAGGGAAACATTAGATGCAGTTCACACCAGTCAGCTCCTGGGGCCGGAGCTGGGTGGAGCCGGGTGCAGCGTGGACCTCCAGGGCGACATCCGCTGTTGCAGCAGTCTTTTATAATCATCAAAAGTGCTGGTGGGGAGGGCTGTTTTAAAAATAATCATGAAACTATTTCTGTGTGGCTTTGAGACTATCAGTGAAACAGAGTCCCAGTCAAATACCAGAGTCTGTGTTTGGGGTTTACGATGTCAAACTATGGAACTAAATGGTTGTTAACAGTTTTACGTAGTAACTGCATTTCTAAACAATTTAATTATGCCATGTTTATTATTTAGCGTACCTTTCAACCACATTAAAAAATGAACCATTGAGACTTATAATACTATATAAATATAATATCATATACTATGTATATTGTTATTCTGTGAGTGGGGGGGAAGCCACAGAAATATTCATTACAGCTGGTAAATGGATTTATAAATTCTAAAGGAACAGCTATTTTTGAAAGTGTTGAACAATGTATTATGTGTATTGTTATATTTTTAATCATGACTTGTCCAAAAGAAGCACATTTTGGGTGAAAAGAGCAATAGAGTAGATAGACACTTGAGGATCTGAGTTCTAATCCTAACTCCACCAGGAAGGGCCGCTAGCAAGTAAGTTTGACTATATTAGCGGGAGTTTCCTCATCTGTAAGTAAGAGATGGGACAAGACAATCTTTGAGGTCATCTCCGCTTCTCAAATTCTCTCCATGGGAGGGTGTTATTCTGTGCCAAGAGAAAAAAATTGGACCTCAAGGAACTGTGTCAGGAGCACTTATTGAGGAAAAAAACAATTACTGGAGATAAAAGCCATGTTGGGTTTTGTTTCTGGATTTAAAAACTTCTCTGGCCCAGAGCCTGCATGCTTTATACCCGCTTCTTTTTCCCTGTCCCCCTTTTCCTTACACTGTTATTCTGAAAGAATATGCAAGAGGGAAAAAATAATCATTGGAGAAATTTTAATTGCATAGGATTGTTTCAGAGATAAGAAGCTCAGGCAAAAATAATAGTGGCTGTGATTGTGTTTTCTCTTTAGAATCTACTGTATTTATTCCCCAGTCCGAATACTCCATCGAAGAAGATGTTGGTGAACTCTACATTCCTATCAGGAGAAGCGGAGATGTCAGCCAGGAGTTAATGGTGATCTGTTACACCCAACAAGGTAGCTCCATTTGCAAAAAAATGAAACCGAAAATACCCCCCAAATGATATCAATAAGCCTCTTATGTTGGAGCCATAACATTTTGCCATAAGGGGTGTATTTTATTATTAAGTTTTTCAAAAATACATTTATCCAGAAGTCTTTGTTCAGGATTACACCTTTGAGGACTCCTCCAAGGGAGCCCGGAAGGACTCTGCTGCCACTTACCTCAAATGTTTCTGACTTCACTTGGTCACTTACTGTGATACTCAAGTCTTTTCTGGGTTACAAGGAACTAAAGCCCACCCAGGCCTGCTCAGGTAGAAAGGGGTTACTGTTTAAAAGAAAAGAGACGAAGGGATACTAGTTTGAAACTCATTTCAAGAAAGTATCAAAATATTTGTTTTGCTCATTGGTAAGCATCCTATGAAAGGTGATTTTATGTAATGCAAAATTAAATTACTCCATAATATTCATTGATATACTAAACACCTTTCTAGCAAGTAAGTAGATTTTATAAAAATGCAAAAGGTAAAGCTGGATGTCCTGTTGGTATCTGAGCACACTTCCGTTAAAATTTCCACTAATATGTATATGATTCGAAAGGCAGTACAGATTAAAAACAGATTTCAGGGTCGGCCTTGGGCTCTGGGTCCCAGAGCAAATGGTTTAACTTCTGTGAATCTCAGTCTTACCAAATATGTAAAATGCAGTAGAGTGCTTGAGAGGATTAATGAGGCAAGTATGTAAAGTTCTTGGCACTTTGCCTGTATCTAGTAAGCATTTGAATAGTAGGAGGTATTATTTTGTAATATTCTGTTGACCTAAAAGTCCATTGGCAGGAAAGACAGGAGAAAACACCAGCCATTTAATATTCTTCATAGGCTTGAAGTCTTCCGAAGTTGACTCAGGATACTAGAACAGTATGCAGTGGCTATTGCAATTGCAGGGGTGTTTATGTGCAATAACTAACCTTCACAGAGCTGCATTTCCGGACATACCCCTGTAATGTGTTCTACATAAAAACCTTTTTTTGGATTCTCTCCGCCTCCAGGAACGGCAACCGGAACTGTGCCCACTTCAGTGTTGTCTTATTCTGATTACATATCCAGGCCTGAGGACCACACCAGTGTTGTCCGCTTTGACAGAGGTGAACGCGAGAAAATGTGCCGCATAGTTGTCATTGACGACTCCCTGTACGAAGAGGAGGAGACCTTCCAGGTCCTTCTGAGCATGCCCACGGGCGGGAGGATCGGAGCAGAGTTCCCAGGGGCTCGGGTTGTGATCGTCCCTGACAAAGATGATGGTAAGGACTAATTTTCCTGAAAATTCTTCTTCTTACCAGAAAGATCAACATTAGGCACAACTTTCTAGACAGAAAAATGGGAATCTGAAAGAATTATAACATGCACATTTATTTTATGCTTGATTTTATAGTGCAATTAGGTTTCCAAGTTGGCTGCATGAATTTGTCTTTCTTGATTTTAATGTTTTAAAGGGCAAAAGTCACACTTACGTGTTTTGTCCTCTGTACAGTTCCTTTGACAGTGCCATTTACCGTGATGTGATTAAACTCAAAACTTCGTGGTGAGGCATTGAAGCAATTTTGATAAATCTCATTTATTTCCTTTTTGTTTGGTTTGGTTGGATTTTCTTTTGTTGTTTTGTTTTGCTTTTAAAAGCTTATATTTTATGACTTTATTCTCAGCGTTTGAACCTGTTTTTCAAAGCAACCCATCAGACAAGGCTGTTAAAGGGATAGCTAGTAAATATATGGAAAATTAAGTCCAACAGGCAGTTCCTTGCTCAAGAAAAGGAGGGGGTCTGTGATAGATCATTTTTCCTGCCAGGAAAATAATTTAATTTGGTAATTTAACCATGAATTCATCCCTCCCTCCAGAATAAAAAAAGGAGCAAAGGGATCCTAACATTCCCAGTTTAAAAAACAGTTTGTGCTTTTTTGTGAGGGTAGAGAGAGCAAAGGAAAGAGTGTAAAATGATCTTGTGAAGAAGGCAGAGAGCAGTAAACTGACAGCTAGGATTCCCCAACACGGCACTGTTCTTCTCTCCTCCTTGAAATGTTCCTCCTGGTGGATGAAAGAGGAAGGACCTGGGGAGTGAGTCTGCGTCAGAGAGAATCTGGAGGCAATCAAAAGATTTTAATGCCAAGTAATCTTAAAACTTGGGAAGTTGAAAATAATCTACCAGGAAAGATCTCTGATACTTAAGTGACAAAGAGCATTTCTTGTAGGGCCAGTCTAGTGATGATAAATTCCCTCAGCATTTGTTTATCTGAGAAAGACTTTATTTCTCCTGCATTTATGAAAGATAATTTTGCTGGGTATGTTATCCTTGGGTGGCAGTTTTTTTCTTTCAGCCCTTTGACTGTGTCATCCCATTCTCTCCTAACCTGTAAGGTTTTTGCTCAGAAATGCACTTTTAGTCTGATGGGGGTTCCTTTATAGTTGACTAGACAATTTTGTCTTGTTCTTTTTAGTATCTCCTCTTTTGCTTTGACTTTAGACAGTTTGACTATGATGTGCTGTGGAGAAGACTTGTTTGCATTATATTTGTTTGGGTATCCTTGAGCCTCCTGTATCTAGTTGCATAAGTCTCTTGCTAGACTTGGGAAATTTTCATCTAAAATTTTGATAGGGAGGTTTTCCAACCATTTTATTCCCTCTTCACCCTGAAGGACACTGATAATTCAAATATTTGGTGGTTTTATGTTTCCCAAACGTCACAAAGCCTTTGTTCATTTTTTTTTATTCTTTTTTTCTTTTTGTCTGACTCGATTATTTCAAAAGCCCTGTCTTCAAGTTCTGAGAGTCCTTCTCTGCCTGATCTAGTCTATTGTCGAAGCTTTTGAATGTATTTTGTATTTCATTCAATGAATTCTTAAGTTTCAGAATCTCTGTTTGGTGTCACATTTCTTTGCTTTTCATGTTTCCCGTGTCCTCACATTGATATCTGTGCATCTGGTTTAACAGTCGCTTCTTCTACTTTCATGAATTTGCTTTCATGGGGGACAACTTTTTCCTGAAGATGTATTTATGGTATTGGTTGGGTAGGGCCCTTTGGCTTTGATTTTGGGTGCATGCAATAGTGTAATCTCTGTACGATTTCTTCAGCTGTAAACAGTATCAGTGGCATCTATGATTTTTCAGTGGCTTAGGGTGCAGTTATTGGAGGAAGTGGTGGTGGGAACCAGCATGCTGAGGAGCCAGTGTTCAGGCCCCAGTGGTGGCAGCAATGGGCTGAGTCTGCCTGTCCTTACGCCCCATGGCAGTGTACACTGGCACCAGTGTTAGTAAGTCCAGGGAGGGTCAATGCTTGGGCTCCCAGGTGGCTTGCATGGATGTTGGTAATGGCCGCAGTGGCCTGGGCATGTGGGTGGCTTCTCAGGCATCGGGTATGATGTAGGCGATGGCAGTTGCAATGGTGGAGCAACCCATTGGAATCCAAGAGGTCCATGCTGGTGTTGGCAGTGGCTGTGACAGGTAGCAACTGGTGGTGTGTGCAGGTGGGTGCCAGCTATGGTGGTATCACCAAGTTAGGTCAGCCCAACCTCAGACCCTGGGAGGAGTGTTCAGGTGCCAGCATTGGTGGGCTGGGCTGGGTGATACCCAGACCCCTGAACAGTGTGCTGAAGTACTGGGGGGATGGGACCAGGCTTGCAGACTTGTCCTAGACCCCCTGGCCTGAATGCGCTATCTGTGATAGGCAGGAGCAGGATGGTCTCCAGGCTGCCAATAGCATGCTCAGGTGTGGGCAGTGGCTGCTGTGCTGTGGGCCTATCCTCAGGACAGATGGGGCCACTCTGAGTGGGAGCAGGTAGGCAGGTAGCTGTAAGACACACCATTTCCTCACACCTCAGTCCCACAACAGTCCACGGCAATGGCAATGGGATTTTTCCCAGGGGTAGATGGGAGTACCTGACCTCTTCTATCCCTGCTTGGCCAGGCATCAACGGCCCCAGGGCAGAACAAAGTTTGCTGGGGGCTTGGTTCTCAGAATGGCACCAACCTGCAGCTGCTCAGGACTCAGAAGCCTGTGCAAGCCAGCGTTATTTCCCTCTCTGGAGCAACGTCTCTGTGCAGTCTCTGGGTAGCTCCCTATATTAGTCTCAAGGCCACATTAGCTGAGGAGTTCTCCCTTAGCTAGGATGGTAAAAGATCGTGGAAGGAGTGTGCAGTCCTGGGGGCTCTCTCACTTACCCTTTCCCTGCATCCGGGAGCTTCTCCCAGCTCCCAGCCATTTCCAGCCCAGCAGGCTGCCTCCCTTCCCTGTTCCCCTTTGCTCTCAGCGCTTCCCACCACTTGTCTGTCGAATCCCAGCGTTCGCTCTGAGATGATCTATTCAAAGTGTGAATATCTACTTGCTATTTTGGTTCTTCTCCCTGGAGGAGGTGCACATTAGCTGCATGTAATCAGCCATCTTGAACCCTACGCCTCCCATTCTACCTTGTAACTTTGTAACTCAGGGCAATGTGAATTTTAAAAAGTGAATTGATTCTCCAAAGGTAGATTATTTCTCAATGAAATTATATTAAAAAATGATGTTTTTGTGCCTGCAGAGTGGGCCACTAGTGACTTCCCTTAAGTGGAAATATCTGAAAAGCCCAGCAGGGTCCAAAGGTTTTCTCTGCGCTGATTAACTCTTAACTGCATGCAAGTAGGGCAGGAGCTCTAGAAGTCCAGAAATACATCTTGATCAAGTCTGTGCTGCAGCTTCAAGAAACTGCTCAAATTTTCATTGTGTTCGGAAGAGAGCAGCGTGTTACACATGAGCAACACAATTAACATTAAGAAAGATGCTTTTATTTTGGGCATATATCTAAACTATCTTGCATAAATATCTTTAGTCCTCAGTACTTCAGTAAGGTTATAATTTAATATTGCAATATTGGTTCATTAGGGCCGGTATCAAGTCAGTGTTAGCGATATTGTGCTAATCTTTGCTGTCAGTCTTTGGCAGGTAATTAGGGAGCATTCAAGCTAAATCTATTCTCTGCTTTTGTGTGACAACCTGTAGGGGTTTTAGCTAAAGTGACTGGCTTCCTTGACCGCCCTGGAAAAATTGCCATACTACATATAAGCCAGGGACATTTAAAGGGCAACCTGGTGAGCCCTGTGGTAAATGTAACTCAATTCAATACCAATCAAAAGCTTCCTGACATAAGAAAAGCTTTCTCAACAGCAGGAGTAGCTTAGAGAAGAAAACGTTTCTAGTGCTAGAAAAATGCCACATGGTATGGCGGGTGTGTGGGTGAGATATTTTGTATTCATTTGTGCTGAACCGAAAGACCTAATCACCCTACTTTTTCATCTTGAATACAATTATTTGCATCAGCGTAAGTTTCAATTAAGTAATTCCGGAAGTCATTGTAAGGTTAGCCAGATTCAAGTAAAGTAACAACTTGACAAAACTAAGTTACAGTCTGGATTTAGTTTGCTTGAGTTAGAACAATATTAAAAATCAAGAGAAATGCGTTTCTAATTGCTCAGAATATTAATGCACTGCAGTCACTAGTAGGCTATTTAATACAGTCGATGATGCTAAGGAGTAAGTGAAAGCTAATGGATGTTTAGTGAGTCCCTCCTCTGTGCAAAGCATTGCAGGAGTTCACGAATAATAGAAATTAGTTTTTCCACATGAGAAGGATACTAGATAATGTGATGTAGATATTAAACTCTGAAGACTAAAATAAAATAAAACAGCATATATAAAATATCTTGCCACTTAAAAAATATCTAATGTCAAATACCACACACATGCAGCAAATGTTGGCTGTGCCCCTACTAAATATAATATGTGAGGGATACAAAGACATTTAACACTTAGGCCAAGACCTCACAGTACTTAAAATCTATTTGGGAGAAAAAACTAAGTACATAAAAGGTTAAATAAGAATAATTTATTTTAATAAGAATTTAAAACAGCGAAACAGAGGCTCAGAAGGCAGAGTGCAATTAAAAGTAGTTGTATGAATCATTCTATGAGTCAGAGGAGGAACCAATGAAGCCTTTAAAAGATGAAAAGGATTTAGATGAATGGAGAATAAAGCCAAGTAGTCCAAGATTGCACAAGTGAAAGGCTTTTGGAAGCAGTGGGCATTGAAGTTTGGCCAGGCTTCCTTTTTATCTGAAAGGTTTAGTGCCCAGCTCCTGAATTCTAGAGATATTTTTGATACTTTCAAGTCAACCATTCTTAATCAATCTACCTTTCTTCTTCAGCCTCGTTTCCTCATTAGAAGCATGAGCATGTTATCACCTGAGTTTCTTACCTTACAGATTTCTGTGAGGACCAAATAACATGATCTGTATGAAAGCACTTTAAAAAAACAACGAAAGAATCCTTGGCAGTAGCGTCTGGAAAAATAGGGTTGAAGCGCATTGTGAATACCTTAAATGAATAAGGAGGTCTGAGTTTATTCCATAGGGAGCACCTGGAAGTTTTTGAACAAGACAGTAAAAAATTATCAGAGCAGCGTTTGGAGGTTATAAATGAAATAGGCGTGTAAGTGGACGGAAATTGGAAACAAACAAAAAAAAAAGAAGAAGAAAAAAAATTGGAAGTATAGCGTAATGAGGTGAGGCTGGAAAGGAAACGACTCATTGCTAACAAAAACCTGCCATGGCTAGGACCTCATAGAGGGAGGAAGGGGATTAAAAAATGTCTATCCAAAAAAATTTTTGTCCAAAAAGTGGAGGTGCCATTTATAGAAGGCTCGGAGAGGGAACCAGTCTAGGGAAAGAAAGATGGAAGAAGATGAGAAATTCTGTTTAAACTCATCCTAAAGCTAATACTAAGTTTGAGCTACTTGTGAGACATGCAGGGGAAACTGGCAACAGGCTGTTATAAATATGGAACTAACTAAGCTGCAGTCTGAGATTGGGAAGTCACATATCTGATGGTGATAGTTGAAATAAGGTGGGTAGATGACACCTACAAGGAAGAGGAGAGAGGGTGAACAGAGTAATTGCTGTCCAGTAAAATTTCATATGTAGCTATAATATTAATAAATCAAGTATGTGAAGTAGAATAATGAAAGATTATTAGA
>RJWJ010034259.1:0-17371 GCA_004363605.1 Indri indri | reverse complement strand
TATCACCATTGTTTCTTAAAGCTGAAGAGTACCCCATGGTATACATATACCACATTTTACTAATCCACTCATGTATTGATGGACACTTGGGCTGTTTCCACACCTTTGCAATTGTGAATTGCGCTGCTATAAACATTCGGGTGCAGGTGTCTTTTTCATAGAGCGATTTTTGTTCTTTGGGGTAGATGCCCAGTAATGGATCAAATGGTAATTCTACTTGCATCTCTTTAAGGTATCTCCATATGGCTTTCCACAGAGGTTGCACTAGTTTGCAGTCCCACCAGCAGTGTATGAGTGTTCCTGTCTCTCTGCATCCACGCCAATATTTATTGTTTTGGGACTTTTTGATAAAGGCCAGTCTCACTGGAGATAAGTGATATCTCATTGTGGTTTTGATTTGCATTTCACCGATGATTAGAGATGTCGAGCATCTTTTCATACGTTTTTTGGCCATTATTCTGTCTTCTTTTGAAAAGTTTCTGTTCATGTCCTTTGCCCACTTTTTGATAGGGTTGTTTGATGTTTTCTTGTTGATTTTCCTGAGTTCTAAGTAGATTCTAGTTATCAGCCCTTTATCAGATTTGTAGCATGCAAAAATTTTCTCCCATTCTGTAGGTTGTCTGTTTGCTCTTGTGACAATTTCCTTGGCTGTGCAGAAGCTTTTACCCAAAGTGATCTACAGATTCAATGCAATCCCTATGAAAATACCAACATCATTCTTCACAGATGTAGAAAAATTAATTGTACGCTTCATATGGAACCAGAGAAGACCCCGCATAGCAAAAACAATTCTGGGCAATAAAAACAAAATGGGAGGCATCAATTTACCAGACTTCAAACTCTATTACAAAGCCGTAATATTAAAATCAGCATGGTACTGGCACAAAAACAGAGCCATTGACCAGTGGAACACAACTGAGAACCCAGATATAAAACCATCCTCATATAGCCACCTAATCTTTGACAAAGCGGACAAAAACATACACTGGGGAAAAGAATCCTTATTCAATAAATGGTGCTGGGAAAACTGGATAGCCACATGTAGAAGACTGAACCAGGATCCACACCTTTCACCTCTCACAAAAATCAACTCGCGCTGGGTAACAGATTTAAACCTAAGAAATGAAACTATTAGAATTCTAGAGGAAGAAGTTGGAAACACTCTTCTAGAGATTGGCCTAGGCAAAGAATTTATGAAGAAGACCTCAAAGGCAATCACAGCAACAACCAAAATAAATAAATGGGACCTGATCAAATTAAAATACCAGATATTTTGAGGAGGGAATTTGCTTATTTTTTGGCAGAAATGCCCTGCACATGGGTAGGTCACTAGGTCCTGGGACCCCATTTATGAATTTTGAATGTCCGTAACATGTCAGTATATTCTTTACAATGCTTAAGTCTCAGCTAGGCAGAGAAAATTTAATAGAAAGCTAGGACATTAGTTAGTAAGATACATTTGCCTGTAATTTCTTGTAACAGCTTCGTTGAGGTATAATTTAGAAATCATAACGTTGACCCATTTAAAGTATACATTTATAGTATACAGTTAAAATTTTGATATATTTACAAAGGTATACAATAATCACCACTTTTTAGTTTTGGAACATTTTCATCACCTGCCTTTAGTAATTTGAATTAAAACTGAAAAGGCCCTTTGAATTAAATGAATTTTTATTGGAATATTTAATGTGACTGAAATATTCTTAAGGCACCATGATCATATCATGGGTAAGATAAATGTGCAAGATAAAATAGTCTTCATTATTAACCTGGAGTTATCTGTGGATCACAGAAGTAATATGTCAAAATCAGGTGAGGCCAAATGTAGCAAGTATCTCTGTAGATGCCTCCATCCACATGAATAATAGTGTGTTCTTTTAGATTCACCAGACAATTTTGTAGGATTTGCATGTATAAAAAGAATAATAAACTTCTTCACGGGGCTGGTTTGTTTGGAGTGAACAGAAACAATGCAGTGTGACCTCTGGGGCTAGAAATTGTCCAGTGGCACCTAGAGAGATGAGTGATGTTTTTATGATGTAGAAGAAGAGTATTATAAGTTGTATCTTTGTTAGTTGTATGCTGCAAAAGGTCCACTCAAGCCTCTATTATTCTTACAGTAGTAACAAAATCTTAAAGTGTCAAGAATATTCAAAATTCCAGTGAAAAAGGTAAAATGTGTCTCAAATAATTCTAAACCAAAGGAAATAGACTTTTGTAATGTGCTGGGTGACTCCATTAAATGGGTGAGTGCACATATGTAGGAAATCTTATCAGAAAATGTTTGTACCTATAAAATGTGTGGCTCTCTTCAATGCAATGTATGGATGTAAGAAATTGCTGGTTTGGAGGAAAGTAGGTTTAGTAGGGAAGATTTTATCTCAGTTCATTCAGAGAGGCTCCATTACAGAGTTGGTTTACATCAGATTCACAAACATGTAATTCTTGTAATGTTTAAAACAACAGAAAATGATTCAAGACAAATTTAGGTTTCCACATATGCAGAGGTAAATCTGTTTTGTTTTTTTCTCACTCAGTGGAGATTTATTAGGCCAAAGTTGAGGACATGCCTAGGAAAAACACGAACCAGAGATCTGTCACTGTTTTATTCAAAATGGTTAAATTCTTGTGAAGCCCAGGAAAACCTACATTTTACATAAGATAAGGTAAATGTTAGAGGAGAAAAAAGAATTGAAGGAGGCATTAATTTTGTAGGCATCCCTGGGGAGGTGGAAAAATGTCTGGTCCTGTCTTGTCTTTGTTCTGCACCTGTAAGGATAAATTTGTAATTCCTTATTAGTGTGGAATCTAGCAGGCTTTACTTTTAGGAGCCACACACAGCCTGAAGACCTAAAGCTGCAATTTGCATGCCCTTGTTTATGGGAAACCAACAAGGGACTTCCTTAATGAATTATCTGTGGGGCCAGTCCTTGCACGGTATATGAGGATATTATCTTCCCTTTTGCACTAGGAGTTGGGGTGTGGTCCTGAGATTTTTATTTTCTTTTATACCTCCAATAGTGGGATCAAGTTTCAACATGAGGTTTGGGGGAACAAACATTCCGTCTCATTTACTTTATCACATTCTATCCCGTACTACCTATGTTCCAATCTATCCTCTATCACCTATCTCTTCTCCGTCATTTCTATCTCTCATCTACCTGTCTACTTATTAGTTATCTGTCATCCTTCTAGCATTCATCTACCTAATTTTTTTTCTGAGCTAGGCGTTGTGTAGAGTGGCCTCGAATTTTTCACAATGCAATGGTGGTGTTGCATTTTGGGGAGGAGCACCTCATGTCCTCCTTATTGTATCTTGAGAGGCACTTGGTTTGTCTCTGTTGGTGCTGGTGATGTAAACTTTGATCACTTGGATAAGGTGGCTTCTGATGGGGTGGTATTCCCTCTAAAGTTTTTCACCTTTTTAAATTAATATAAATCTTATGGAAAGACACTTCTGGACAAATTAAACATCCTGTTCTTCACCAAATATCACCCCCAGCTTTAAAAAATTATTTCAAAATATTAAGTGGGTACAAATGAGTTTCTTGCATGGTTTGAGTTAGAACTATAAATGTGCCCATCACCTGAATTGAATAGTGCTCATTGTACCCATTAGGTGGGTTTTTGCCCACCCCCCCTCCCTCTCTGATTGCTTTCCAATGACTTTTACTTCCTTCTCTGTACTTGTGTGCCCATGAGTTAGTTCCAATTTATTAGAGAGTACATGTGGTGTTTGTTTTTTCATTCTTGATATGCTTCACTTAGGAGAATTGTTTCCATTCCTTCCAAATTGCAGAAAAAGGCATTAATTCATCACTTTTTATGTATATTAATACTTCATGGCATACATATACCACATTTTGCTAACCTACTTATGAATTGGTGGGCACTTGAGTTGATTCCAGATCTTTGCAATTGTGGATTGTGCTGCAATATACATTTGTGTGCAGGAGTTTTTTTGATAAAATGAAATCTTTTCTTTTGGGTAAATACCCAGTAGTGGGATTGCTGCATTGAATGATAGGTCTACTTTTATTTCTTTGAGAAATCTCCATACTGTTTTCCATAGGGGTTTTACTAATTTGCAGTCCCACCAACAGTGTATAAACATTCTTTTCTCTCTGCATCTGCACCATCATCTGTTCTTTTGGGGCTTTTAAATAAAATCCATTGTAACAGGAGTAAGGTGATATTTCATTGTGGTTTTAACTTGCATTTCCCTCATGATTAGTGATGTTGAGAGTTTTTTTAATGTTTGTTGGCCATTTGTACATCTTCTTTTTAAAAATTTCTGTTCATGTTTTTGTCCACATTTTAATGGGGTTGTTAGATTTTTCTTGCTGATTTGTTTGAATTCTTTGTAGATTCTGAATATTAGCCCTTTCTTGGATGTGTAGATTGCAAACATTTTCTCCCATTTATGTAGGTTGTCTATTTGCCCTGTTGATTATTTCGTCAGCTGTACAAAACTTTTAATTTAATCAAGTCACGTTTATTTATTTTTCTTGGTGCTATAATTGCAATAGAGATGTTAGTCATAAATTCTTTGCCTGGACTGATATCTAGGAGAGATTTCCCTACATTTTCTTCTAGAATGCTTACATTTTTATGTCTGACATTTAAGTCTTTTATCCATCTTGAATGAATTTTTGTGAGTGTTAATAGATAGGAATCCTGTTTCATTCTTCTGCATGTGGCTCTCCAATTCTCCCAGTACCATGTGTTGAATAGGGCTTTTTTCCCCCCAGTGTACATTGTTGTCTCTGTTGTCAAAGATCAGTTGGCTGTAGGTAGATGGTTTTATATCTCAGATCTTTATTCTGTTTCATTGCTCTATGTGTCTGTTTTTGCACGAATATCATGCTGTTTTGGTTACTATAGGATTGTAGTATATTTTGAAGTCTGATAATGTGATGCCTCCAGCATTATTGTTTTTGCTTGGGATTGCTTCAGCCATTCAGGCTCTTTTCTGGTTCCAAATGAAGCGTAGAATTATTATTCATAGATCTGTGAAATATGCTCCTAGTAATTTGATGGGGATTGCATCGAATCTGTAAATCACTCTGGGTAGTATGGACATTTTAACAATGTTAATTCTCCTGATCCATGAGCATGATATATTTTTGTTTGCGTCATATGTGATTTCTTTTCTCAGTGTTTTATAGTTCTCCTTGTAGAGGTATTTTACCTCTTTAATTAAGTATATTATGAGGTATTTTATTTCCTTTGTAGCTATCGTGAATGATACTGAGTCTTTGATTTGAATTTCGGCTTGACTTTATTGGTATATAGAAATGTTACTTGATGTGTGTACATTCATTATATAACCTGAGATTTTGCTAAATTTATTTATCAATTCCAGGAGTCACTCGGTGGAGTCTTTGGGGTTTTCTAGATACAAGATTATTTTTTTCAACAAAAAGAAATAGTTTGACCTCTTCCTTCCAGACTTGGATACGCTTTATTTGTTTTATTTATTTTTTTTACCTGATTACTCTGCCTAGGACTTTCAGCATTATGTTGAATAGAAGTGGTGACAGTGGCCACCCTTGTCTTCATCCAGTTCTTGAGGGGAATGAATTCAACTTTTCTCCATTCAGTATAATATAAGATGTGGGTTTGTCATATTTTTTTTATGATTTTGAGATATGCTCCTTCTATGCCTAGTTTGTTGAGGATTTTTATCATGAAAGTGTCTTAGATTTTGTCAAATGCTTTTTCTGCATCTATGATATGATCATATGTTCTTTGTTTTTGCTTTTGTTTATGTGTTGAATCACATTTATTGATTTACATATCTTGAACTATCCTTGCGTCACTGGAACGAAGCCCACTTGGTCATTGTGAAATTTTTTATGTGTTGTTTAATTCATGTTGCTAGTACTTAGTGAGGATTTTTGTGTATATATTGGTCTGTACTTTTCTTTTGTTGTGTTCTTTTCTGGATTTGGTATCAAGGCAATACTGGCTTAGTGGCATGAACTGAGGATGATTCCTTCTCAAATTTATGGAATAATTTCTGCAGTATGGCTACCAGTTCTTTGTAGTTCTTATAGAATTCATCTGTGAATCCATCTAGTCCAAGACTTTTGCTGTTGTTGTTGTCGGAAGATATTTATTACTGCTTCAATTCTGCTGTACATTATTGGTCTGTACAGGAGTTCTATATCTTTCTGATTGAGTCTTGGAAGATCGTGTGTTTCCAGGAATTTGTCAATTTCCTCTACATTTTCTAGTTATGGGGTGTAGGGATTCTCATAGTATTCATGCATGCTATTATATATTTCTGTGCTATCAGTAGTAATATCTCCTTTTTCATTTCTGAGTGTGTTGGTTTGGGTCCTATCTCTTCTATTCCTGGTTAGTCTAGCAAGAGGTCTATCAATTGTATTTATCTTTTCAAAGAAGCAACTTTTAGTTTAATTGATATTTTGCACTCATGTTTTTATGTTGTTTTATATTATTTTCTAATTTCATAATATCATGGGAATACAAATGTTTAGGTAACATATATTGCCTTTGCCCTGCCTGAGTCAGAGCTACAAGCATGTCCATCCCTCAGACAGTGTGCACCACACCTATTAGGTGTGAATATACCTATCCCCTCCTCCTCTCTCCCACCTGCCCAACACCTGATGAATGTTACTACCATATGTGCACATAAGTGTTGATCGATTAGAACCAATTTGGTGGTAAGTACATAGAGTACTTGTTTTTCCATTCCTCTAATACTTCATTTGTTATAGCTTCATTTTATACTTCATTTGATACAAATGAATACTTCATTTGATTCAGCTCTATCCAGGATAATACAAGAGGTGCTAGTTCACCATTGCTTTTTTATGGCTGAGTAGTACTCCATGGTATACATATACAATACTTTATTAATCCACTCATGTATTGGTTCCACATCTTTATGATTGTGAATTATGCTGCTATAAACATTTGAGTGCAGATGTCCTTTTTATAGAATGTCTTTATTTCCTTTGGGCAAATACCCAGTAGTGGGATTGCTGCATCAAATGGTATGTCTACTTCTGGTTCTTTGAGATATCTCCATACTACTTTCCATATAGTTAGTACTACTTTGCAGTCCCACCAGCAGAATATGAGTGTTCTTATCTCCCCAAATCCATGCAACATTTGTGGTTTTGGAACTTTTTGATACCCAACATTCTCACTGGAGTTAAGTAATATCTCATTGTAGTTCTGATTTGATGATTAAAGATGTTGAGCATTTTCTCATATGTTTGTTGACCATTAGTCTGTCTTCTTTTGAAAACTTTCTGTTCATGTATTTTGTCCACTTTTTAATTGTTTTTTTTTTATTATTTTTTCTTGCTGGTTTACTTGAGTTCTTTGTAGATTCTGGTTATCAGCCCTTTTTCAGATACGTAGCATGCAAATATGTTCTCCCATTCTGTAGGTTGTCTATATGGTCTCATGATACTTTTCTTGGTTGCACAGAAGCATTTTAAGTTGGTTAGGACAGATTTATTCATTTTTGTTGTGGCTATAATTGACTTTGGGGTCTTCTTCATAAATTCTTTCCCCTGGCTGATGTCTGTAAGAGTTTTTCCAACATTTTCTTCTAGAATTCTTATAGTTTCATCCTTTAGGTTTAAGTCTGTTATCCATCATGAGTTGATTTCTGTGAGAGGTGAGAGGTGCAGATCTTGTTTCAGCCTTCTATATATGGCTATCCAAGTTCCCCAGCACCATTTACTGAACAAGAATTATTTCCCTAGTGTATGTTTTTGTCTGCTTTGTCAAAATTCACATGATATATGAGAATAGTTTTATATCCGGGTTCTCATTCCTTTTTCAAAGGTCTATATCTCTGTTCTTGTGCCGGTACCATGCTGTTTTGGTTACTATAGCCTTTTAGTATAACTTGAAGTCCAGTTAATTGATGACTCCCAACTTGTTCTTTTTACTTAAGATTGCTTCAACTATACATTTGGGTCTTCTCTGATTCCATACAATGTGTAGAATTGTTTTTTCTATGTCTGTGAAAAACGATGTTGGTATTTTGATAGGGATTGGATTGAATCTGTAGATCACTTTGGGTAGTATGGACATTTTAACAATGTTGATTCGGCCAATTCATGAGCATGGTATGGTTTTCCATCTGTTTATGTCCTTTGCTATTTCCTTCCTCAGTGTTTCATAGTTCTCCATGTAGAGGTCTTTCTCCTGCTTAGTTAAATGTATTCCTAGGTATTTTATTTTCTTTTTCCCTATTGTGAAAGTTATTGAGTCTTTCATTTGGCTCTCATTTTGACTGCTGTTGGAGTATATGAATGCTACTGATTTGTGTACATTGATATTGTAATGTGAGGCTTTGCTGAATTTTTTTTTTATCAATTCCAATAGTCTCATGGCAGAATCTTTGGGGTTTTTAGATATAAGATCATATCGTCAGCAAAGAGTGATAGTTTGACCTCTTATGCCCCCATTTGGATGCCCTTGATTTTTTTCTCTTCTCTGATTGCTCTTGGTACAAATTCCAGCACTATGTTGAATGGAAGGGGTGATAGAGGGCAAGCTTGTCTGGTTCCACTTCTAAGCGGGAATGCTTTCAATTTTTTCCTGTTCAGTATGATGTTGGCTATCAGTTTGCCATAAATAGCACTTATCATTTTTAGGTAAGTCTCATCTATGCCTATTTTGTTAAGTGTTCTTATCATGAAAGGGTGCTGAATTTTGTCAAATGCTTTTTCTGCATCTAATGAGAGGACCGTATAGTCTTTGTTTTTACTTCCATTTATATGGTGAATTATATTTATATATTTGTGTATGTTGAACCATCTCTGCATCTCTGGAATGAAGCCCACTTGCTTGTGATGGATTATTATTATTATTATTATTATTATTATTTTTGATAAGCACCTGAATTTGGTTTGCTAGGATTTTTTGAGAATTTTTGCATCTATACTAATAGGGATATTGGTCTGTACTTTCCTGTTTTTCTTGACTCCTTTCCTGTTTTTTGTATCACAGTGATGTTGGCTTCCTAAAATGTGTTGGAGAGGATTCTTCCTGTCTCAATTTTGTGGAATAATTTCTGCAAGATTGACACCCATTCTTCTTTGTAGGTCTGGTAGGATTTAAGTATGAAACCATCTGGTCTGCAATTTTTTTAGGAAGTTTTTTTTTTTTTCCTGCTGCTTCAGTTTCAGTAGCTGATATTGGTCTGTTCAGCAATTCTATTTCTTACTGATGGAGTATACAGAGGTTGTGTGTTTGTAAGAATTCGTTCAATTCCTCCATGTTTTCAAGTTTATGTGCGTAGACATTTTTATAGTATTCATGGATGATATTTTGTATTTCAGTGGCATCAGTTGTAATTTCTACTGTTTCATTGCTGATGGAGCTTATTAGAGTCATTTCTTTTCTGCTTCCAGTTAATCTAGTGAGAAGCATGTCAATTTTGTTTGTTTTTTTGAAAGGATGAACTTTTTGTGTTACTCATTTTTTGTATAGGGTTGTTCTTATCAATTTTATTTAGTTCTGCTCTGATCTTGGTTATTTCTTTTCTTCTGCTGCGTTTGGGATTCGTTTGCTCATCTTTTTCCAGTTCTTTGAGACAATTCATTTGATGGTTGACTTGTGATCTTTCTGTCTTTTGGATGTAGGCATTTATGGATATAAATTTTCCTCTCAGGACTGCTTTAGCTGTGTCCCACCGATTTTGATAACTTGTGCCTCCTTTATCGTTTAGTTCAAATAATCTTTTGATTTCCATGTTAATTACCTCCTTATCCAAATAATCATTCAACAGAAGGTTGTTTAGTTTCCTTGAGTTTGTGCAGAGATGAGTGTTTCTGTTGGAGTTGATTTCTAATTTTATGCCACTGTCGTCTGAGAAGATGCTTGGTATGATTTCTATTTTTGTAAATTTACTGACACATGTTTTGTGGTCTAGGATATGATCAATCTGAGAATGTCCCATGAGCTGATGAGAAAAATGTATATTCAGTGGTTTTGGGGTAGAATGTTCTTTAAATGTGTGTCAGGCCCATTTATTCTAGACTGCTGTTTAGGTCCATTGTTTCTTTGTTTATTTTCTGTTTGGAGGATCTGTCCTGTTCTGTCAGAAGTGTGTTAAAATCCCTGGCTATTACAGTGTTGCTGTTTATCATTTTGTTTTGATCAGGTATATTTTGCTTTATTAATCAATGTGTACCTGAGTTAGATGTATAAATATTTAGAATTGTTATGTCTTCTTGTTGAATTGTACTCTTCATCATTATATAATAACCATCTTTGTCTTTCATTACTTTTGTAGTTTTTGGTCTTCCATTTTCATGGAATATTATTTTCTATCCCTTCACCTTGAGTCTGAATGGGTTAGATATGTTTCCTGCAGACAGTAGATACTCGGCTTGTGTATATTTATCCATTCAGTCACCCGTTGTCTCTTTAGGTGGCAGTTCAAGCCATTCACTTTTATTGAAAGAATTGAGAAGTAGGGTGGATTTATGTTCATCCTGTTGAGTTGAACTTTGTTGTTTTGTTTTCTCTCTTGAGCCATTGTGGTATCTGGCCTTTGATCTTTAACTTTTGCATGATTTTACACTGGTGAGTGTCTATTATGCTGATTCATGTGTGAATCTTTTTTTTTCTTTTTTTTTATTTCAGCATATTATGGGGGTACAGATGTTTAGGTTACGTATGTTGCCCTTGCCTCCCCCCTCCCCCCCCAAGTCCAAGTTTCAATCATGTCCATCTCTCGGATGGTGCGCATTGCACTCTTTGTGTATGCCTATACCCGTCCCCTCCTCCCCCTCCCCCTCCCCCCTGCCCGACATGCAATAGATGTTATTCTTATATGTACACTTATGTGTTGATCAGTTAATACCAATTTGATGGTGAGTACATGTGGTGCTTGTTTTTCCATTCTTGGGATACTTCACTTAGTAGAATGTGTTCCAGCTCTACCCAGGAGTATACAAGAGGTGCTATATCTCCATTGTTTCTTAAAGCTGAATAGTACTCCATGGTATACATATACCACATTTTATTAATCCACTCATGATTCATGTGTAATTCTGCTTTCATATTATATTTTTGTTTGCCATTTCATTTAATTCGGCTCTGACTTTTGTTATTTGTATTATTCTGCTGGCTTTGGGTGTCATTTGCTCTTCCTTTTCTAGTTCCTTGAGATGTGATATTAGATTTTTAATTTGTTATATTTCAGACGTTTGAAGTGGGAATTGTGGTCTATGAATTTTCCCCTTAGGAATTCTTCTGCTAAATCCCATAGATTTTGATATCTTGTGTCCCTTTTGTCATTCAGTTCAAGGGTCCTTTTGATTTCATCTTAATTTCATTATTTATCCAGTAATCATTCAGCAGCAAGTTGTTTAATTTCCTGCTTAATGACTTTGAGTAATATTGACTATCGTCTTATAAGATATATGGTGTGATTTCAGTTTGTTTGTAATATCTTAGGACTTGTTTTGTGGCCTAATACATCATCAATCTTAGAGAATGTTCCATGTGGTAATGAGAAGAATATATATTCAGTAGTTTTGGGGTAGAAGGTTCTGTTAATTTCTGTAGGTGCATTTGTTTTGGTGTCCCACTTAAATCCAGTGTTTATTTATTTATTTTTTGCTTTGTTGATTTGTCCAGTTCTGAGAGTGGGGTTTGACGTTCCCAGTAAATACAATGCTCCTATTTATTTCCTTGCTTAGCCCTAGTAGAATTTGTGTTATTTATCTGGGAGCTCCTAGACTAGGTGCATATATGTTTAGGATTGTTATGTCTTCTTATTGAATTGCAACCTTTAGCATTATATCATGACCATCTTTTTCTTTCTTTATCATTGTTGATTTAACATCGATTTTGTCTGATATGAGAATGACTACACCAGCTCTTTTTTGGTTTCCATTTGTATGGAATATTTTTTTCAACCCTCTCACATTCAGGATGTGTGTGTTATTGTGGTTTAGATGTGTCTCCTGGAGACAGCAGATACTTGTGTTGTGGATTTTTTTAATCCATTCAGCCAGCCTATGTCTTTTGAATGGCACATTTAATTTGTTCAGGTGAGAGGTATAATTGATATGTAGGATGCTGTTCAGTTCATCATGTTGAGTTTGTTCAGTTCATCATCGATTGCTTTGTGTTCCCTCTTGTGCTATTGTTGTATAAGAGTTGTGAGCTTTATATTTTTGGGGTGATTTTTTACTGGGTATCTATTGTGCTGATTTGTATATAGTGCAATTCTGAGTATTTCCTGAAAGGAAGATCTGGTCATGACAAATTCTCTCAGTGTCTTCTTGTCTGGAAAAGAATTAATTTCTCCATCAATTGTGTAGCTTCATTTTTCAGGATACAAAATTCTAGGCTGACAGTTCTGTTTGAGATTGAAGATGGTGCCCCACTCCCTTCTGGCTTGTAAGGTTTCCATTGAGAAGGCTCCTGTTATTCTGGTGGGTTTTCCTTTGTAGGTCAGTTGTTGCTTACATCTACCTGCTTTTAGAATTTTCTCCTTCATTTTGACTTTCACCAGGTTGATTACTATGTTCCTTGGGGATGTCCTATTTGCTATGAATATTCTTGGGTTTCGATGACCATCTTTTGCCTGAATGTCTGGATCTCTGGCAATATCAGGGATGTTTTTCTCAATAACTTCTTCAAAAATATTTTCCACACTTTTGGCTTTTTCTTCTTCTCCCTCATGGATACCCATTATTCTTATGTTAGTTCACTTCACATCGTCCCATATCCCTCTAATTGATTACTCTGCCTTTTTCTCTTGTTCTCTTCCTCTTTAAATGACTGGGTTACCTTGAGAGACTTATCTTCAAGCTCTGAAGTTCTTTCTTCTCCTTGGTTTAGTCTGTTGCTGAAGCTTTCTGCTGTGTTTTGAAATTCCCTAAATGGTTCTTTAATTTTTTAAGTTCTATTATGGTCTTCTTTATGTTGTCTAGCTCTTTAGTGACTTTTTCTTTAATTTCCTGAAATATTTGTTTGGCTTATAATGGCTGGTTTTCAACTTTATCTTCTATTCCATTCATCTTATTTGCCATCCATATTCTGAATTCCATTTCTGATCATTTTGGCTATTTCCTTGTGGTTGGATTTCACTAGTGTAGCTCCATTATGATCCCCTGGGGATGGATGTCCAATTCTTTTGTTTTTTTTCATGTTGCCAGTATTCTTTTGCTGGTTTCTTCTGAACTGAAACCTCTTTTCTCAACTCAGGGCTAATAGGTTTGCAGGTCATTTGTTCTTTGCTGGAAACTCTCCTGCTTAATTAGTGGAAGGGGAGGTCCCTTGATGGCGCTTTATTCCCTATTCTGGAATGTTGATATGGCAGGGGAGGGGCTTGTGCACTAAAAGCCTGCAATGCAGCTGTGCTGCTTTTTCCTCTTCACCTGTGATCGCCACTGTTCAAGCCTGTGTTGGATGATCTTTGTTCTGGGTGTTGGCTTGTTCCCCAGATAGTTGTAGAAAGTTCAATTTGGTAGCTGGGTGACCCTCTCTACAAAGGCTGATGTTGTAGAGATTGCTCTGCCTGTGGTCTCTCTGAAGAGATTACAGTGGTAGCTGGGGGAGGCTATCTAGGCACTAGTTATGGGTTCCTGGGCTGTGTCCATTTTCACAAACCAGATCCCAGTGTAGTGGTGGCTCAAGACTTGGGGGTCCCTTGTGAGGTGTTTAATCTTGGAACAGTTCTGCAAGCCCTGAATCAGTGGTGGAGGCTCAGGGGTGGGGTCTTTGGTCCAGTTACAGTGCTGGAACCTTGGGGGTGCTGTCCTGTTCCTGGCAGGAGCATTGGATCCACAGAGGGAGAGCCTTAGGCTCCAATATGAGAGTCTCAGAGTCAAGAATGGGGAGGAGCCAGAAGCAGGGCTCTTGATCAGGACCTTATAGCCAGAAGCAAGGCCCTGTGGGAGGCAGGCTGATATGACCTGGAGGGCAGAATCAGGGCCAAGCAGGTGGCAGGCTGTTTGGACCTAGAGGGTGGAGTCAGGGCCAAGCAGGGTACTGGCTGTTCTGCAAGCACAGGGACCACAGAGATGCAGGCTACATGGGCAGGGGTCAGTTCCAGTGGCCCAGGGCCATGGAGTTCTTCCCACCCTCCTTCCCTCCCTCCCCTCCACTTTGATGAAGTCTCATCAAAGCAGTAGCCCAAAGCCTCCCCGGTCAGAGACAGCAGTGCTCCAGTCAACTCCCATGCTCAGATCTCATTGAAATGTAGGACAGGGGCACTTGGCTTCCCATCACAAGGTATGGCCCAGAGGATCCTCTGCTTAATCTTCTCCCTCTACAGCCTGGTGGGTTGATGTGAAGGCCATTGCCACAAAGCTGAGTCCCATGCTAACCTGACACTGTGTACCTGAGACTACATGATGGCTTCATTTTCAGAAACCCAGGATCAACTGCCACCTGATCCCCACCACACCTGTCATCTGGTGCAATGATTCTGCACAGACTCTAGGTGGGTCTCTGGTCCATCCAGGCAGAGGCCTGTGATGGTGAAGGGAGCCCTGTCATATCTCGGACACAGTGTCTGAGGAGTGAATGCGGCACCCCAGCACTCTATCCTCCTAATTTTCCTCTTGTGTAGAAGTCTCCCCTCAGCTACCTTCAGTCTTGTCAAATCTGTTGCCTGGTCACCTTCATCACTCCAAGTATAGTACATCACTTCTCTGTGATTTCACAGTGTTCCTTCCAAGGAGAACTATCTGTAGGTAGGCATCTGCCTGTAATTTACACTGGTTTCCTTGAGAGCATTATGCTCATGTGCTGCTTCTCTCTGCCATCTTCTTCTGTCAGCAGAGGTAAATATGAGGGCAAAATGTGTACTTTGTAGTTGAAAAAGATCTTCGTGGAAATAATTTGTCCAAACCAATTAGAGAGGCCCTTTGAAGGGTATATTTATCATCTTTCTTAAAGAGGTAATCTAGTGAGACATATATAATTTTAAGGTTCGGAGATTACCTCATTAAACAGCTAAGTGGGCCATATGGATAAGTTACAGTTATTAAAATCTGTTTTGCAGGTCAGTCAGTGTTAGGAATCTCGGTCACTGTGTGTACCCCTTTCAGTGGAATGTGAACCAAAATATACCATTATTTTAAAAACTACAGGCCAATTTTCAGAATAACATTTTTGTTTTTGGCTTCACATGGCATTTTCAAAGGCCTAGTTTGTCTGAACTCTTAATTTTACATGCTTCTCAGATGTGGCATGTTTAGAAGGGGCAAAAAACCTCTTAATAAATATACTGGGTCTAGAAATAGCAAGGGAGGTCTTGGAGAGAGAGTAGACTCATGTTTATGGAGATTAATTCTTTATGGTATTTGTGGGTTTTCAAGTCACAGAAAACCTAGTCAAGTAAACAGGTGTAGCTGATAAGAGAAAAAAAATCATCAATGGTAAGGCACGAGTAACATATTTAGGGAAAAGCGACATGAGTCAGAATTATCTCTAAGCCTTCCCTTTTCTGGCCACCACCTTTTTATCTTTTTAGCTCATTCTCTCCTGTACCTCAATTTCAAGTCCTGTGATCACACTGATATCCACTGATGCTACAATTTTAGAGCTTCTATCCCCTTTGTACTCCATTTTGTCCTTTTCCACCTTAAATTCTATAGGGAATTATTTGAATTCTTCCTTGCATACACCCTCAATTCTTGGGTTCCCTTATCACCTCAACATAATCACTTGAAAAGCTCTTATGAGGCTGGAGAAAATAACAAATTCATGTTGACTTGTGTCACTTAAAATCAATGGTAACTAACTTCAAGTTTTCATGTTGCTCAGCTGTATGTCAGTTGTATGACATTTATCTAGTCCATTCAACTCTTATTGTCATAGATGATTTTTTTCAGTACCCCTACTGTCTTTTCCAACGTCCAATCACGGTCCTCATTTTTGCTAATGATCTCACTTCTTTTTTCAGCAAGGAAATATTAGTAGAAGCAATCAGAGTACTTCAACAAGATAGATTCTACCACCGTATGTACATACTGAATCAGTGCCTCTTTATTCTGCCATCTCCCCTGTTGCAATGGTTTCAAACTTTGTGCTCCTTACTAAAAATAACTGATAAATATGTGCACCAAACCCTGTCCCATTGCAACTATTTAGGTTTATTGAATGTCTCTCTTCTTTCTGAAACATCATCAGTTCCTCTCCCCTTCTGCCCACTTCTGCCACACTGGATTATTTCTGTCAACTTACAAACCATCCTGTTTTGTCTGTGACTAAGGCATTTCCCAGGATGTGGAATTATCAGTGTCCAAATCAGGATAAGCCCAAGCAAACTGGGATGATTGTTGACCTTACAAACATGCTTTTATATCCCCCAACTTAACAAAAACAAAAAAAGCCCTTTTTAATCTTATGTCCTCCAACTACCTCCCCTTTTATCTCATTCCTTATAGAGAAAAACTTTTTGAAACAATTATCTCAGCTCATTATTTCTGATTCTTCTCTGGGCTCTTTTGGATCTTCTTCAATCTGCCTTTTATTTTACTACTCCCACTGAAGCTGTTTTTATCAATGTCACCAATGACTTAAACATTGGTAAATCCAATTTGTATTTCTCAGGGCTTTTCTTACTTAATCTATCCACAGTATTTGGCATATTTAATAGCTGATAGCTTTATCTTCCTTGAAAGACTTTCTTTTTCACTTGGCTGCTAGAATGCTGAACTTTCCTGGTTTTGCTGTATATCTTTAGCTATTCTTTTGTAGTATCTTTTGCTGTTCTTTTTTATATTACCAAACTCGAAATGTCAGAATTCTCCCAGCCTCAATTTTAGGTCCTCTCCTTTGCTCTATATACACACGCTTCCTCAGTGATTTAATTGAGTTTCCTGGATTAAAATAGAAACTATGACTCCAAATTTACATCTCCTGATGAATGGACTAGTATTTCTAAATGTAGTAATTGTTATATTAAAATGTAAGTTTCTATTTCACAGCATAGTAACCATAGTTAATAATAATGTATATTTCAAAATTGCTCAAAGTAGACTTTAAATGATTTTATTATAAAAAGATATATAAGTGAGATGATGTACATGGTAATTAACTTGATTTAATATTTTACAATGTATACATATGTCAAAACATCACATTGCACTCCATAATTATATACAATTATTATATTAGTTAGAAATAAAAATATAAGTCTGATCATGTTACTCCTCTGCTCAAAATATTCTTATCTCATTCAAAGTAAAACCCAAAGTTTGGTGTGATCTGGTCCTCATTATCTTTCTGGTTTTACTCAAATTGGCCTCCTTGCTTTTCCTCTATCATTCTAGACATGCTCCTGCCTCAACACCTTTGAACTTGTTGTTCCCTCTGCCTAGAATGCTCTTCACTCAGA
>RJWJ010034258.1:0-17371 GCA_004363605.1 Indri indri | reverse complement strand
TCTAGAATTCTAATAGTTTCATTTCTTAGGTTTAAATCTGTTACCCAGCGTGAGTTGATTTTTGTGAGAGGTGAAAGGTGTGGATCCTGGTTCAGTCTTCTACATGTGGCTATCCAGTTTTCCCAGCACCATTTATTGAATAAGGATTCTTTTCCCCAGTGTATGTTTTTGTCTGCTTTGTCAAAGATTAGGTGGCTATGTGAGGATGGTTGCACTTTTAAATAACAAGGTCCAGGAAGTCTCACCGAGAAAGTCATAGCTGAGCAAAGACCTTAAGGGCAGCAAGAGAGGAAATCGCATGCTAGCAGAGAACAGCAAGTGCAAAGACCACTGACGTGGAGGCCTGCCTGTGTGAAGAGAAAGGAGCCTATTGCGCCGAAAGTATCATGAGGAAAGGGTGGAGGGAGGAGAGATCCCTGGGGTAGGGGAGAGGTAGAAAGGGGGCTTCTCCAGGGCTTTGCATGTCAGTGTAAGAATTCTCACTTTTATTCTGCCTCAAGGGAGAAGCCACTGAGGAGTGGTAAGCAGAGAAATGATATGAACTGCTTTACCTTTGAAAAGGCTCACTGTGATGGCTCTGTGTTGAGAACGGATTATAAGGTGGCAAGGGCAAAAGCCGGGACATGAGTTAGGAGGCAGTTAAAATACCCTGGGCATACAAAGATGGTATCTGTCTACTTACAGTGCACTTAATGCTGCGTGTATTGTATGCAGAGACCAAATACAAAGAGGCCATTTCTGTTGATTTTTCAATCTCTGATCTTTTCCCCTTGCGATTGAAATCTTACATGAAAGGGAAAGAAAAATCAATTGCATGTTTCACATTTTTAAAGTAATTACTGATAATATTAGCAATATGAAACTTGTGTGTATATGGCATTTTTTAGTTTCCAAGGCGTTCTTACATATATTGCCACACCAGGCCTTCACAATTGCCTATGTTGAATGGATAATAGCTCTGAGGTTTATAAGACATGCCCGGAGTCACTTAGTGGTTCTTTCCCTTTTCAGGAGTGTGTGTATTAGCTTCAGTGAATATGTACAAACTAAGCAATAAGCAATAACCAATAACCATCTATTTGTGGAGGAGGGGATTTGAGTACACTTAAAGAAATTTACTTTGCTGATGACTCAGGAAGGAGTATATCTGTCATTGGTGGTGGCTGGGATGTCAAGGTGAAAAACTTAATTGTTATTGGAAGTGAATCAATGTAGATTGTTCAGAGGAGATTCTTCATAAAGAGGAATGTTCCTAATTTTCTCCTTTTAAGTTCACCTTTTCTTTTTGTAGGATTCACATATCTAAAGAGGAAATTTTAAAAAGTGTTCTAAAACTGGAAGAACTCCCCAAATGTGGGGAGAATTAGAATACCAAAAGATATTTAATTTTTGCTGAATAGAAATAATAGATACAGTGTGGCCTTGAATATGTCAGAATATTTCAGGCAAAGATGACTTCACATATGAAATTTAAATAATGAGGCTTATGACATTTTACTTTTAACCTACAAGATACATTGAATACAATTAAAATATTCAAGTTACGTCAAAGAAAAATAGCATAAATAACTTTTCTGTATGATTTAATTTAAATGAGTATATTGTGTATGTTTCAGAGAATCTCATTCAGAGATGAGAGCTTGTAGAAATTGCTATCTCTTATAGTAGTTGAGAATGCAGGGAGTGTATTATATATTCAGAAATATATCATGTAACAGCTATTGCAAAATCTGAATTAAAAAAACCTGAATGGCCAAATATACCATTCTAGTCAAAGGGAATAATATATCACTTGAATTGCATTCTTGAATTGCCATTTGTCTAGGAGATTGAATTTTTGAACATAACAGCAGAAAAGCAGATTAATATAGTGATGTTTGTGAAAAAATTTAAGTGCTCAAGATAGGAATTTGAACTTATGGTTCACACAATAGTAATCTATTTCTTTTTACAAATACGATTATTGAAAAGATTAACATTTTATGTTGAGAGACCTACTTATTTGAATGTTTCAATTATAATATTCCCCATTAAAGATGTATTTTTTTCACGTTTCAGTTAAATAGCAATATGTATAAAATGCATTTGATGTTCTAGCTAACAATCTGACAAGCTTTTGCGCTATGTAGAATGAGTGGTAGGCAGAGTCCTTTTGAAATGTTCCTTTTGAACTTTTTGGTAGGGAATGGTTCTGGGGCAGTGGAAGGATTAGTGCCATGGGTACCATTTGAGACAATGGGTTATTGTTCTCTATTCCTGTCCTTTTTTATGTGGACCACTCTTTATATCCTCTTTATTCCCTCTCTCCTTTTTTTTTTCTTGTTCTGTTGATTTAATTCATCTATTCAACAATCTTTGTCAAGTGCCTATTGTATGCCAAGCGTTATTCTGAGGAATAGAAATGCAGCGCCCTTCTCTCTTGAATCTTCCCATTTTGTGAGGAAGGTGGACAATAAACAAATGAAAATGTTTGTTATGCATGGCCCAAGAAAGAAACTAATGAGGGAGAGCACAGTGTGTATTAGCACAGTGAGGGAAAAGCCTCACCTCTCAGGGAAGCTGAAACTTGAATGATAAGAAAGAGCTAGCTGTTTCTTTCTTCTCCTCACTTTTTCCATTCAATGTAGTCCACAGATTCATAATGGCTTGGCTGCATGCACAGCTTTCCATCTGCCCAGAGTTGAAGTCAGTGGCATGCTCTATCTTGTCTTAGGGACATGCCAGATACTGACACTGTCATTCCCTTATGTGCCTTTATTTTCTTCTTTCCTATTAAGAATCCACTGATTATTATATATTTCAGAAGGCTTTCCCGATCCTTTCAACAACCCCCTGCTTCATCATCTTAATACCACACAACACATATTGCTTTAATCGTAGTCCTTCTTCCATTGCCTTGCAATATTTGTCCTCCATCCCCTTCCAAAATGCCACACTCCACCTCCCCGCAATAAAAACCAGGTTAGCATTATTTATATTCATCTTTGTTTTTCCAGAGGCTAACACAGTGTCTGAAGCCAATTAGTTTTAGTAACTGTGTTGTATTTTTTAACCACATCAATAAATTGTATGATCTTGTATGATAGTGCTTGCCCCTATGATAACTTCAGCCCACAAATATATTCTTCTTTTTCTAATGCCTGAGTAATGAAATGAAAACATAAAATGTAATATAAGTAACTTAATGCACCCTTGTCAATTAAGTAAAATCTAAAAGGTACATTCATAACTACTTTCCTCTCTTTCACTATTTATATTTTTCTCAACCCAAGAGAGCAGGATGCTGAACCACAGTTAGAATTAATCAAGAAAAACATTGAAGACATGTAGAAAAACAACATAATTATATATGTACTTTTAAACTGCAAAGTGAAATTAGATAAGTCATTTGAAGATCTACGTGCTTCATTTTAATGCAATCAATTATGTGGCTCACCTTAAATTGTAATGTAATACTGAGAAAAATACCATGGCCTTAAAAAATGTTTTACGTGGATGATGGCATCATGCATGTACAAAAATCAGTATAGATATTTATAATTTTTCATGGAAAAATTTTTAAACATCATTTTAATGTGACATTTAAAAGGAAAATTACATTTTTAATATTTAGTTGCACACACTTTTATTTGCCCACCTCTAAGATGGAATGGAATTGATCATAGTGAGTTCATTCTTATAGTTTTGAACTGTTTGCCATCTTTTTCATTTGTTAATTTCAAAAAAACATAAACAAGTATCATGAATTTGCAGATTATATTCGTTGCCTCCAAATATCATGGCATTTTTTCACTATTTCTAGTAGAGTTGTTTTTAAGTCTGCATATGATTGCATCATTTTTTAAATAATACTAATCATAGAAAATGGCCATTACGTTCTTTGGATATAGATACTCTGGAAAAGGAGACAGAATATGAAAACACAAATGCTTAAGTTTGTTTTCTATAAAAATAGCCATATTTAAAGACCATTTTTATATCGTTCCTTCTAATATGTCAATTACTAGACAGTAAAAGACAAATTCAACTGAATATGGTGGAGAGAAAGGAAGAAAAGATTTTAAGATCATTGAATAATTTCTTAACTTTTTTTCATGCCAGGCAGAGAAATTAATTTAAACTCCTAAGGTTTTAGTTAAATGATACATTTTATTATTTAAAAGAAAAATGTAGTATCATCGTCATTGTATTCTTGAGGTAGATGCCTGTTTTTACTTTGTTTTTAATTGACTGTGAGTTCAAAAGGAATAGTTGTTTCATAATAAGTTTCTGTTCATGATCAGTAAATAAAAATAAGAAGGAAATGGTGGGAGAGGGCAGAGTTGCAGCTTCTGCTTCATATTCCAATCCATTAATGGCACACATATATCATGAAAGTCTTTATTCTTGATTCAAAATCTTGATTAAGATGGAAGAGTTTCTGGTTTTTCATCTTTAACTATTCTTTAATATGGGAAAATCGACAGTGATGGATTGACTAATATGTAGTAAGTACAGAATCAGAGATCTGGAAATAATCCTTGAAATATCACCTCCAATTCCCCAAATCTCAGAAGAAGTACACCTAAGTATTTGAATTCCTAAAGATCTTCAAAGAAAATTTCATTACTTTTTTATTGTGAGATATATCATACATACAGATGCATGTATAGAGCTTAGACAGCTTAAAGAATAGCTATAAACTTCTGTGGAACCACCACCAAGGTAAAAATATACATATATATAGAGAGAATATTACTAGTATCCCAGAAGCCCTCTCCATGTAAAATTTCATTTACTTTCTATCAAAACCAGTTCCAGTTTTTTTCAAAGTTTTTATTTAAGTGTTCCAGATGGAATTGTTATTTCTTTTTCCTAAAATTTCAGGAATTTATTGTTGGAAAGAGTTAAATTCTACAGGCTAGAGGTATTTCTGATACTTTTGAAATGCATTTAGTGGCTGAAAGTGAAAGTGTATCATTTAGATAATTGTGCCAGTTGTAGTTGGCGAATGAGGTGTGGAGAGCGTCCTTAGTTCTATCTTCAAATTACAGAGGCTTCAGATGAAAAGTTATAGAGGCTTGGGTGAAAACTAAATCCGGCCATGTATTTTAAAATATGTGTCATCACCAAAGAGATTTTATCCAGTGATTTGAATAGTGGTTTAAGATCAGAAAATCTATTGAGGTAATTCCCCACATTAATAGATTAAAGGAGGAAAAAACTATTATTTTCTTAATAGTTTCACAAAAGGTATTTAATAAAATTCAGTGTCCTGTCATAATAAAAACTCTTAACAATCTAGGAATAGAAAGGAACTTTATTGACTAGGTACAGATTATCTACCAAGATCCACAGCAAACATTATTCTTGATGCTGAAACATTAGATGTATCTTCTTTACCATCAAAAATGAGACATATCAACTCCCACTGCTTCTGTTAACCATTGTACTAGCCAGAGCAATAAAACAAGAAAAATAAGAGTTCCAATATCATATACATATCTAAACAAAAATCAATATGTGTATATATATTATTTATAATTTTATATATAAATTAATGTACATTAAAATTAATATACTGTCTTTCTTTGAGACAACACTGATTCAAACTATTTTTCAGTGATGTTTAAAAGGGAAGAGAATTAGATTATCTTTATTTGTGGCTTATGATTTTATAAATATAGTCTTTGTTTCTATTCAAAAGTGATGATGTTGATGGAGAAAACATGGGCAAAATGAAGTCTAGAGAAAATAATCATTGTTTATTTTGTCTTGGATACTTTCATTTAAAATGTATTGACTTTGACATAGTTTATTCTTACAGCAGTGATAACTTAAAGAGGAATTCCTATACAAAAGTGATTATAATACATTGGATTCCACAAACTTTGATCTTACTGTTATGTAAGATTATATAATTGTGGTAGTAGTATAGTATATAATTTGGGATTAGGTTCAGCTGCATAGAGCAAAACAAGTGAAAATATCTTCAATAAGATAGAAGTTAATTTCTATCACATATGGAAGAATTTTTGAGCTAAGTTGATATATATACATTCAGCCTTCTCCCAGCTCACCACTCTTCTGTCTATGATATAACCCCTGTCCTCATGGTCCAAGACAGCTGTTAAACCTCCAGTCATCACTTTCCCTGTTTAGCCAACAGGATAGTAGAAGGCGCAAGGAAGGGCACACAAACAAAACTTTGCCACGTGGCTTTATCTATCTGAAATTGAGACTGGGGCATGTCATCTTTTAATCGAGCAGCAATATGACCAGCTAAAAATTAGGGTTCTTGTGATGAAGGTGGAAGGGGAAAAGAAATATTTCAAGGCTATTGTCATTGTTATAGGTTGATATTTTCATTTAATAATTAAGCCAATTTAATGGTTGGAAGGTTAGAAGAAACATACTCTTTACTTGATTTTACCTTGTCCCTTTCATATAGGAATGGTGTATCATTGAGCTGGGCATTTTAAGATAATTTTGTCATTATGAGTAGTAAACAAACTAGCATAGAAACAAGAAATAGCACACATAATCAGCTTCATTAAAATTCAGTTATTTAGAGTGAAATTGCCTAATTCTTTCAGGCAACTTATGCTAACAAATTGTACTTAACATAATTGCTGGCTTAATACTATCTCTTTTTCCAAATTAAATATTTTTGATTTGCATTTATTATAACAGTTGTCCTATGTACTCAGGATAATAGCGCACTGTTTATTTATATATTCTAGGACCCAGACTTAAACCTTCTTATTGAACAATCTCCACCTGCTCATTCTCAAATGTTTAGACACACACACACACACACACACACACACACACACATACACACAGAGTTATTTATTCACTTCATAGCATAAGAATCATTATTTCCTCATTATTTTCAAAAACAAACCCAAACTAAATAGTTATCAGAACATGTGAGGTCTGCAGTTTTTCTGTTCTTTGAAGATCTTGGCAGTTTTGTTGTTGGTTTATAAAGACTTAAAGATATTTAAAAGTTAAAAAAGAGAGGCATGAATTTTAAGGCCTTAAGCAAGTTTAGGAAGCAGACTCAACTATTTATCACTCTGTTTCATAACTTTACTGAGGAACATAAATGGAGAGTTGCAAAAATATGGATCACCTCTTAAAAGTATTTATAAATTTGGACATAATCAAAAATCTCACTAGGACTTTTTCTAAACTTGAAAATATAAATTCATTAACTTTTTTTGAAAAATAAGCTGGACATAATAGTAACCAACAAAATATTGACAAATAAGACAAAAGGAAATTAAATTGTCAGATGTCAAAGAGTACTCATTATAAAGTTAAAACCTGACAACAAAATGGATACTTAGGTCAATGAAAGAGCATATACAGCTGAAAAATAGGATTAAATTTATAAGCCTTGACATATAGCATGTGTCAAGACTGTCTATATAGGATTTAATATGGCCGTACAAAAAATTGGGTAATTATTTGTGAAAAATAAAAGTTTATTTCTATTGTATGCCATAAACAAAAATATATTTCAGATGGATCCAAAAATAATTGATAAAAATGAATCAGAACCATGATTCTGATTCTCAGGATGGGAGAAGGACTTAAAAATGGGAGGAAAATACAAAGGAAAAAAAATGTTAATAATTTGATATTACAAAAATACAACCTAAATTGATGTATATGTATAATATATCCACATACCTGTGAATGCATGGAAAAGAGACTGAAGGATACATACAAAATTGTTAAGAGAAGTTACCTTTATTTCAAGAATGGGGCATTGTTTGAGTTGGTGTTTGACAGTTTACTCCGAGAACTGCTATGTTGTTTTAAGTCTGAAATGACAATGTAATGAGTAAGTGCATTATTTATTGACTCAAAACAATTAGGAATGTGAGAAAAAGCAAACAATGAGTGCACAGGCTGTATTAAATCACTTTTATGAGCCATACTTTGTGAGAGACATAACTTCTTCATTCAATATACACAATGATGTTAAGATTCGGTAGTTTGCCAGAATCTGGAAACAGTCTTATTACACCATCAGGTACTATTCTAAGGGAAGAGGAAGAAGAAAAAAAATTTATCAATATTGTTCTAAGAAGCACTTCAGGACACTAGGTGAAAAGTCTTGCCGCTTGGTCAGTGGTAACGGTCTTCTACATGCAGGTCTAACTAATATTTTAAAGAAACATTAGAGCCTAAGGTCCTGTTGACTAAGTGTGACCTAGAACATGTTAAAATACTTTGATATTCCTAGAATTGTGGTTTCTTACATTCAGTATGTACATTTAGTGTGATGACTCTCTGTTTTTTTTTTTCCTCCCTGAAAAGTTACTATTTGAGAGTAAAACTAATGGTCCAAGCAAACAGGGGGAAAAAAAAAATTTCAACCCAACCTCACAGCTTATATAAAAACTTAGAGATAATAGATCACAGAGTTAAATGTAAAACATTAAACTACGAAAGTTTTAGGAAAAAAACTAGGAGAAAATTTTTAGATCCTAGGGTTAGACAAAAAGTTCTTAAACTTGACACTAAAAGCACAATCTATAAAAAAAGAAAAATTAGTAACTTGAACCTCATCAAAACAAAAACTTTTGCTCTGCAAAGGACCCTGTGAAGAGGATGTAAAGACAAGCTATAGGGTAGGAGAAAACATTTGCAAATCACATATCCGACAAAGACCTTGTATCCAGAATATAGAACAAGATCTCAGAATTCAGCAGTAAAAAAACAATCAATCCAATTTGAAAATGGACAAAAAACATGAATAGAGATTTCACCGAAAAGGATATATAGATGGCAAATAAGCACATAAGAAGATGCTTCACATCATTACCCATTAGAGAAATGCAAATTAAAAGCACAATGAGGTATTGCTATGCACCTATTTTGAAATTTAAAAATAGTGATAACACCAAATGCTGGCCAAGCAAAATGGGAGAAGTGGATCACTTACACATTGCTAGTGGGAATTCAAAATGGTATAGCCACTCTGGAAAAGGTGACAGTTTCTCACAAAATGACCATATGACTTATCACCTGCACTCTAGATATGGAAATTTATGTTCACACAAAAACTTGTACATGCATATTCACAGCAGTTTTATTTGTAGAAGCCAAAAACTAAAAAACAATCTAAATGTCCTTCAAAAGGTGAATAGTTAAACTCTGGTACATCTATTCCACGGGAGAAGGCTCAGCAGTAAAGTGATACATGCAATTTGATGGATCTCACAGAATGATGCTGAATAAAAGAAGCCAATCTCGGATTACCCACTACAGGATTCAGCATATATAACATTCTTGAAAAGATAAGCTTCTGGAGATGGAGAAGAGATTTCTTAGTTGTACTGTTTTATTGTAGTCATGCAAGATGTTACCACGGGGGAAACTGGGTGAAGGGTATATGAGACCTTTCCATATTATTTCTTCCAACTGTATGTGAGTCTATAATGATCTAAAACAAAACAAAAAACTAATGGTCCCCTAAACGTAAGGGAAAAGAGACAAAAGACTCATCGATGTGGTTAAGTAACTTGCCCAGGGTTCCACAACATATGAGTAGCAGAGATTAAAATTGAACTCAGGACTTGAAAGTTTGTCTGTGTTTCCACAACACACCACACTTGAAGTAAATGCAATGGTTTTTACATGCAGGACTTGGAGCCCTTTCTCTAGACTAGCAAAAAATTCGAGATCAGATCTTAGGTTGTAGTCAAATTCTCCTCAACTTATGTTGAGGAGAATGTCTGACAGTGTTTCTCAGACATCACAAGGTCACCTGGAAATCTGAATAAAATGCAGATCCTCATTCAGTTAGTCTTGGGCAAGTCCTGAGACTGCATTTCTAATAAGCTCCCACGTGATACTAAGCTGCAGTCCGTGGACTACACACTGAGCAGCTATTTGTAACTAAGGTGAATTTTAAAACGGCTTATAACAAACAGCATTTTAGATGTGGTTAGGATGCTGCAATCCAGGGGAATGGAATAGAAAGAAAGTAAGTTAAGTACGGGGATCTGATCCATAAGGGAAACAGGAATATGCTTTATTTATGTACATTTATACCATTGAAGGGAGGACCGTTGACAGGCATTTTGAGTGTGGAAAGAGAAAAACTCCAGAGTTAAAGCCTAATGTTAAGGTGATGCTGTGTGGTCAGTTGCTAGAATAACAGCTGTTTGTTGTAAATGTAATGTCTACTTTCCACATTCATGTGTAAGGGAAGTTGCTGATAAGATAGGAGGTTTATTGTGTCTACACCCGAGACTGCCATCAAATCTGAAGGCTTCACTGATGTCAGGATTTGGTACTTTGCCAGAATCTAGAAACAGTCTTATTACACCATCAGGTACTATTCTAAGGGAAGAGGAAAAAGAAAAAAAAAAATTATCAATATCGTTGTAAGAAGCACATCAGGACACTAGGTGAAAAGCCTTTTTTTTTTTTTTTTACAGGTGCTATTTTTTTTTTAATGGAAACAACAGGTTCTGTTTTTGACTGTCATCCTAGTATTTCAGATTTGGTTTTTCTTTTTTTTTTTTTTTTTTTTTTTTTTTTTTTTTTTTTTTTTTTTTTTTTTTTTTTTTTTTTTTTTTTTTTTGAGACATAGTCTCACTGTCTTGCCTGGGGCGAGTGCTGTGGCGTCAGCCTAGCTCACAGCAACCTCAAACTCCTGGGCTTGAGCAATCCTACTGTCTCAGCCTCCCGAGTAGCTGGGACTACAGGCATGTGCCACCATGCCCGGCTAATTTTTTCTATATATATTTTAGCTGTCCGATTAATTTCTTTCTATTTTTGGTAGAGACGGGGGGTCTCGCTCTTGCTCAGGCTGGTCTCGAACTCCTGAGCTCAGGACAATCCACCCGCCTTGGCCTCCCAGAGTGCTAGGATTACAGGCGTGAGCCACCGCACCCGGCCAAGATTTGGTTTTTCTAATACAAGATGTTTAAAGGAATTTCTAAGGCATTATCTTTTAACATCCCTCGATGGATTTAATAAGAACTATGAGATGATGGTCTTCTAAGGATAGACTCTTCTAAATCACAATATGCATACTTTTAACAATGATAAATACGATTTTGGAAACCCCTATTGAATTGGAGCAAGTAAATAATTTGTGCTGTTTACAAAGCTGATTCGCATTAGCCTATGTGTCTTTGTTATCAGCGACTAACTGGAAGGAGGTAGAGTGGCTGAGGAAAAGACATTTAAGTATGTGGGGACTTGATCTGTCCTGTTATCTAAACTAATTAAGATCAGAACATCCATTGCTTCCATTTATTCAGGGGTACACGTGTTTTCCTTTTGTATTACTAAGCAGCACGAAGACATTGTACCAAAGAATTTTAAATACCCTACTTTTGAATTCATTCCTTAATTATTAATGCTTTTATCAGGCTTTATGAAAGGTGCCATGCTTCCTGAAGTAACTAAAACTTGATATGGCTTTATGTTATGCTGGGAAATTAATAGATGAGGGTGAGAACTGGGGAAATGAAGTGTGAAATTGTGTGGTATTTCAAAGTGGGAGCTTCCTTTGTGATCTATATTTTATCATGTACTAGCTCACATTTGGTGGTGCATTTGCTCATGGGTCAACAAGCCCTTAGGTTGTAGTAGGTTTTTTTTTTCTTTAAAATCAGGCCTGCAGTGTAGAATACTGTATAACTATACCACTAACTAAGCTGCAAGACTTGTTTGATGGGGTGTTATGCTGAATTGCTTCTTAGGAGCAAGTTGATGCTTTTTTACCTTTTTCTTCTCCCATAAAATAGTCCCCAATGGTGAAAATAATAATGACATACACAGCTACCCTTGAGCAACTTACATTCTCGCTGCTCTCCTACCATGAGAATCTTGTCCCCAACCTCCACTTCAGCCTCCACATCGCTGCCAGAATGATCTTCTAAAACACACATCAGGTCTATTATCTGCAGCATGAAGATTAAATAGCTAGGCCTAGATCATGAGGTCCTTTGGGCATGGGCTGCTGCCCCTCTCTCCTGCCTTATTTCCCATCCCTACCCACTTCCAGTGTTCCTTGTGCTCTAGTTGTACTTAACTACTTGTTTTTAGAGCTCAGCTTGCTCTCTCCTGTCTCAAGGCTGACCAACAGGCTATTTCCTCTATTAGGGATGCTTTTTCTCCACTATCACCTGGGGTACACAAGTGAGATACCACTTCCTTCTTGAAGGTGCCTATCTCAGTCAAGGTTGTTAGGTTTCAAGGAGTAGAAACCCACAAACAAAAGTGTTGATATAAATGAAAGAGCAGGCCACTTCATCGACATCCCAGGATAGGGCAGCAAACATAGCTAGGACTTTGGGGATAGGAGAGGTCAAGAACCAAGGTTGCTCACATCCTCTCATGATGTTGCCTGGTCTCTAGCTCTTTTCTCTCTGTGCCTGTTCTCTTCTTCTCTTTTGATCTGCAAAGTGATGCTCTGGCTTCTCTACTGTTCTGTCACTTCATCTTGCTCATGGCTTTGCTTTGGCTTACCCTGATGTCGATTTGGCCCTGACTCTACCTGAATTTTCAACTCAACTAGCATCTCCTTTTCCCAATTTCAAATTACCAGGGAGAGATATTTGGAGGGGCCCAGTTAAGTCAAGTGGCCAGTTAGCTACAGCTGGTGAATGGGGTCATACCTTACATAAGTCATACCTTTCCAGGCTGATAAAGCGTGATTGGTCCTCCTGCTCTGATTCTACCACTCGAGAGTAGATGATCCTTTCTCTTTCTCCCGAGTCCCATTTTACTGACTCCTAAGCACTCATTTTTACTATCCTTCATTTAAAAGGTCTAAGTTACTTGGATTTCAGGGTGCAGACTCATGTTAAGAAACTCTTCTCCAAATCCTGAGCTTGTTTTCTCTCTCAAGGTTTCTGTGCCAAGTAAGAAGACAACTTCAGTTTTTTGAATGGGCTTGCTCTCAGTAGGATCATTATAAAATGTTTGTTTTGGTTGGCGTAGTGGACTCAGTTCTTTATCTGGGAAGAAAATTTTTGCAATAAAATTTAAAAGAAAATTAGATTTGTTTTATTCCTTGTGCTATGCAAATTTATCTACTTGAGTGAGCTAAAGATAGTAAAATTACATTGAGGTTAATATCATTCCATTCTCTAACTACTTCCCAAGACTATTTCAATGAGAGTACTTTAGATGATAGGGGGCAAAATTTTCTAGGAAAACTTATTTAGGTGGAAATATCCTAAAGAAACTCAATTAAAGCTGAAATTCGTCAGAGAATTATGAAGTTTTCTCTTTAAATACATACTATATCCTACAAATTCTTCCATCATGCCCTATTTTGAGAATTTATCTTAGGAAACACCAGTTCTATCATAGGATGAATAAGAACATGGTGAAAATTGTATTGATTATTGCCAATGAAAAATACTGATTTTTGAGGGGCTATTTCAAACAATCTGCATGATCCTCTTGATAAACCTCATGTTTCATGCTGGGATTTTCAGAATATATAGAGTGATATTCCTGTATGGGTGTCAGAAGGAAGGACATGCCTAAAGAGAAGAACTGTGTAAATTTTTTTTGAATTACCAAATATGTTCTCTTTTTCTCCTTTTGAAGAAATCTCTAAGAAAGAAGGATGAAAATAAAATAAAGAGAACAATGGAAAGGAAATGGTAGGAAATTTGGAGGATCAGTATAGCAGGTCTAACATCCAAATATAAGAGTTCTAAAGAAGATAATAGAGATAAATAAGGAAAAAATTATCAAAGAATATATAAGAATATTTACCAATATTAATATAAGTCTTCAGATTGAAATGGCTTAGCAAGATGAATGAGAAAAGACCCATATAAGGGCACATCAATAAAAGTTCAGAACAGAAGGCCAAAGAAAAAATTGTAAAAGCTTCCAGAGAATGGAGAGAGAGAGAGAGAGAGAGAGAGAGAGAGAGAGATATTAAGAAATAACACAAATAAATTATGAAAATCAGCATGGCACCTGAATTCTCAATAACAGGATTATGAGCAATAAGATAAAGGAGCAATACCTTTAAAATTCTTAAAGGGATTGTCATCTTATAATTCTCTGTCCAGTCAAACACAATCAAAGATGAAGGAAAAATAAAGATACTCCAAACATGGTTCAGGAACCATGCCCTAGTTCCTAAACTCTAGTAAAAAGAAAAAGGTGCCCAAGAAAAGGTAACATCATAGGACACTACTTGGCTCAGTGGAGAATAATATTTATATAGCTTTAACAACTTAAATATTGATTGAACCAAAAATTGTAAGGTTGAGTCTATTGGAAAGCAAATCAATTGATAATGAATGAAACTGTGACTGGAAAAATTAGATTACCAACACATTTGGGAAAATGAAGGTAAATACCAGAACAGACTGCTAAAAGAATAGAAAAGGTTCGCATCTGAGGGTCAGGATTTAGGGTAGTTGGGCAGAGGACTGCTGTTTTCGGTTTAATTTTTTAATAATATTTGACTTTTAACTATGTGTATATACTACTATGATTTTTAAAAAATCATTTAAAGAATGTATATTCCTATTTCAAAACTTGGTATATATCCGAATTTGGTATTTATCATTTTTTTTCACACTCTACCTTGAGATCCTGAAGAACTGTGTGATGTATTTCTTTGTGTTCCTTATTCCCATTCATTCACTTAACATTTATTAAGTATGTCAATGTGTTATTGTGTGCTAGGTGCAGGGATATAACCATGGAAGGGGCAGGATGAAGCTCTATGCTCACTCGATTAAAAAGAGAGAAAAGAGCTTTTTTTTGAACTGGAGATGTATAAAAGGGCTTAGCAAACAGTAGGTGGGGTAGAGGTAGGCATGGGTGAATGTATTGAAATTCACACCCTTCTTCTTTGTAAACAATGTAAACTTCTTCATAAACCCCTATCCTGCTGAGTAGTCAGGAAATAAATTTGCTCATTAGAGTTATCTGGTTCTTCTGCTTTAATATTCTTTTGTCATGTAGGTATCCGGGTAATTTCTAAATTCAAGCCCCTCTAAGGGGTCTGTTCCTTCACTTACCTTCTACCTTTTTAAGGGAGTGTCTGGGCTCGGGCTAACAGATGAGCCTTCCTCTGAGCATCGCTGAGCACTGGCAGACAGGAGAGTGTGGTGAACTATGAAATAATTTTTAAAACTTCAGCTTGGGCATAATTTGCTTCTGTCCCTCTTATTGGGCAAAGGAAGGCACACAGCCACTTGGTGGGCAGTCCTCTCGACTTCCCTACCCAGCTGGGCCTCAGGCTACACTGTTGTGGGGAACTGAGCTGTGTCTCCTTTATAGCACATGCAACACCCTAGAGAAAATCAGATATTTGGGAAATTCTCATATGAAGAGTATAGAGAAAAATAAATGTAGAGGTAGAAAGAAGAGCAGCAGTAGCTATCGACTACTATTAGGTTTCAAATTAAAATTAATTGGTGAGGCAAATATTAGGGGACAGGAAACTCAAATTAGCGGGTTCCATTTTGGGAAAGCAGAAACAGAATAATATGTTGATTAGATTTGCTGGAGCAGTAGGAATGTGGGAGAACCTAAAACTGACTGTGGGGAGTACTCTGCTCAGTAATCAGATGCACTTTCCAATGAGTTTAGAGAATACTATTTTGTAAAAGTATTGCATAAAGTCGTGATTGCTTCCCTCTAGAATTTTTCTATAATTGTATTAATGTTGACTTTCTCCTTAGGAGAAAAATTTAAGTACAAAAGGTTCTGGAGTATGAGTGACATGTTTAGGTTGTGTACCTATGTGTTTTGATTATGTATTGGAACATGTTGCATAATTAAACTTAAATATTTTAACAATATCTCATCTGCTATATCCTTGGAGGATAATTGTAACTCAATAAAGAATTTTCCCTCTAGTGTGTTTTGTTTCACATAACAAAGCAGCCTTAATGAACCTTTATCTCATGACAATGTAATGCCAATAGTGATTTAAATATCAAATTGAAAGGGAAAATTTATCATAAGTTTTATTCTCTTTTAAGCAAATAATTAACACTATCTAATTCATTCATTTTTCTGATTTTAAAATTAGCATTTAGTTAAGAGAAAACTTACTGATAAAAGATGTTGACCTCTTTGATAGCAAGCAAATTTTTGATATTTTGTGAAAAGATAAGGAGATAATTAAAGTTTTAGGAACAAGAAAAAATTAGGCCATCTTAACAATTTGGTTAATTCAGAATGAAACAATAGTATTGTTTTAATATCTTGAAATAATTCTGTGGCTTTAAGTTCAAGAAAATACAGCACATATTAGTGTTATATTTATGGAGAAAGAAATTTCACCTTTTTGTTTTTTCTAAACTTTGTTTTAATTGATCAAATAATTGAGAGTCTATTTTCCCATTACGTTTGAATTAACTCCACTCATATTTAATAATATCATTGTTTCATCTCTGTCATTTGATTTACCTTTTCTGTTTAATCACAGATGAAGATATCATGATATAAAACACAAATTCCACCATGCCAAAAGAACGGTAATCAGGATAGTATATTCATATTTTCCTAGATGTATAACCAGTGTGGTAGTAATCCCTGAGTCAGTGATGCAGTCATCTGCACCAGCCATTATGATGGTGGAAATGACTGGTGGGTCAAGTGTGGAGCATTCATTTTGAATGCATTGATGTAGACATACATTTCCCTGAAAATCATATTGGAAGATAAAATGGTCAGCTTCTTTTAAGTACATTCTGGTATACCTCTGGACAGATTGTGGGGACCAGTGATTATTTTGTAGTTTTATTTTGTCAATGGAATTTTAAGTTTTGATAATGACTTTCATGTATTCTAAGTACCAACATATGTGATCTCTACTAAATTTATAAATTTTGTATTTTTACAAATAGTATGTATAAAAGCAGAAGGTTCTATTTTTTCTATTTTGTTTCTTTTTTTTCCAAATCTTTAGAAATATGCCCTTTCAAATGAGATAACAGTCCTAGCGTAAGATACTTGGAAGTACATTGTTTACTTTATCGAGAGTTACATATTGTTATGAGTTAGTTGTATCATGATGAAAGACAGTTCCTTTAATATGTATGATTTCTTCACTAAGAGATATAACTTTATGAAAATAGAAATTCATATGAATCATAATGGGAAACAAATTTTAAAATAAGATTTATTTTATATACTGCCTTCTAAAATTCCATTTGAAAAGAACCACCTTCCAGCAAGGTAATTCACACAGTTCCTCTACTTAGGAATAAATATTAAATTCAATAGAATCAAGTGAATGGTAGTAAACTTGATTACTCATATAGCATTTGGTATTTCTATAGCACTTAGTAGTCATACAGTACATTTGATCTTCTAAAATGCGTTAGCAATAAGTTATACTTCTCATCAATACTCCTCTGAG
>RJWJ010034257.1:0-17373 GCA_004363605.1 Indri indri | reverse complement strand
CACTGCAAACAACCTTTTCCATGGCCTCCAATGTGACACTGTTTGACCTGGCTGATGGGATACAGAAATGTGTCAACTCCTGCAGGTCCTCCGCTGAGATCTGCCAGCTCTTGGGATCTCAGAGACGGATCTTCAGAGGTAAGAGGCCCTCTGGGAGGACCCTTGCCCATGCAGTTAAGCATAGACCTAGGCATCCAGCTCTTGGGCCTAGGAAAGCTTATCACAGAGCCTACCTTTGAAATGCGTGTTCAGCAGAAGGCCTTCATGTGTGTGCCCCTTAGGGCACGTGTGTGGGCACACACACAGAGTCCTGTGCACACACAGCCCTGGGGCCCCTGGTCCTCGGCATGTGGCTCCTTCTATTTCTTCTATCCAGTGTTGGTGTGGGAGAAGGAGGGCTGTGGGAGCTGATGTAGGAAAGCTGAAATCCCCTTCTTTCCCTTGAGAAATTCCTGCTCTCTTTGGGGAGAGAGAAATGCACACACAGAATGTACATGCTTGTCAGTGACCCCAAAACCTTTATCATGACGTACTATTGAGTAAGAAAGCATGTGCAGTGTTATACACACTACAGTCTTTTTAGTTTGTTTGTTTGTAAATTATAAATGCACAGAAACAGGACTAGAAGAAGGTAGGCCAGAATGCTCCAGTGCTTAGTGGTGATTTTCCTTTTTGTGTTCTTGCTTTGTCTGTTTTACCAAAGCTTCTACAATGCATCTAGTGTGAGGCAAATGAAGGAGGATTAGAGGCAAGTTCAGAAAGCAGATTCGGGTCTTGGAGGGGAAGTTGCGCCTCTCAGATTGGAAGACTGCTGGAATCTGAAGTGCTTCTTCGCAAAGGGAGCTTGTCCCAGTTGCTGCATCATAAGTGATCAAAGTTGGCTCATTTTACTGCACAACTTGGGCTGGCAAAGGTTGTAGGATCCAGTCGGAACCTCCCCATCTGGCATCCAGATGCTGGCTATAAGCTGAAGGCATCAGGTTCTGGTGCTCTGTCTGCTGGTAGATCTACGACATTCCCAGTAAGTCAGGGTTTTGGAAGTGCTAGTCTAGAGAGCTTTCTCGAGTGGGCCTGTGTGTTGCAGAGCTTGGGAGCTGGGTAGTTATCCTTTCACTCTGGGATAAATGCTGGAGGTTGGCCCTTAAATTTAAGGGCTACTTATTAATTTGGAAAAAAAGAGCGAAACTTTCAGGAGTTGAATATTGATCGGGGAGTTAGTTAGCAAGTTTATGTCCCATTATATTATGCTCCAAACTCTGAGGCTCTTCGGTTTTCCTTTTTTTGTTTCTCTTGCCAGGGATGTAAGGGTACCAATTTTTCCTCCCCAGTGATGCAGGAAGGGTACCTTTCAATTCACTAAATATTTATGGAATACCTTCATAATGATATGGGATCAACATTGTACCAGATTATTTTTTTGTCTCTGGTAAATACATTCGTGCCTTGCAAATCAGGTAGCCAGATATTTGGATTTGACAGTGGCTACTCATAGCAGCCCTGCCCACCCTGAGACCTCCATTCTCTGGACTGCTTGGATGTGGCTTATGGGAATGCTCCTGTCATCCTTGCTTGCTTCTGAGGTCCCTGTTCTTACTTCTCCATTCAGAAACCAGACAGCTGTGCATACTGGCTGGAAACAGGCTGACTTCCCACTTTTTCCTCCTAATTCTCCAGATTTTGCCAACAAACCCAGTGTGGTCTCTCACTAAATTTCCTGAGGGCCAGAGAGGTGTGCTTGACAGTTTTCAATGTGTGGGCAGCACTCGGCTGTTCTGGATTCGGCCAAGGGAAAGGAAAGTTGTTTCCCTTCCATTCCCAAAATGTCCACTTCCTGGCCTTTCAGAGAACTGCAGCTCTTGTCATCTGCAGAGGTGTAGAGTCTTTGGAAATCCCCCCGGAATGTCTCAGCTTTAGATTTACTTAGATTCTCATTGTCTGCTTTGGCGGATGTTATGCCCAGGAAAGACCATGGGAACTGTGACTGTAGAAAAATCACATCGCCAGGCTTAACGTGAAAATGGGATTATGTGTGCTTCTATTTGATGGACTTATGATAAACGTTCTTTGAGAATGTTTAGGGTAGCAGCCCTTCCACAGCAGAGGCAGAGCCAGCTTTCCATGCTTTCGCATGGATCTGCTGCTGTGCAGGAAAGGCTTGCTTCAGAAGAGTGATGGAAGGAAAACGTGAGATTGGCTTCCAGAAAATATCTTATCAGACCAGGCAACTCAGGCTGGCCACTGGACAAGGCTAGTGTCAGCCTGGACAGGTTTTTGCCCTGGAGATATTTCTTTCTATTAAGACTCAAGGACTGGCAAAGCCTTCAAAGCATTTAGATGAGGGATTGTGGAAGTTCACTACCTCCCTGGTGCCAGTTTTGCAGTGTTTGCCTGGTGAGATTTTCCATTTTTAATTTTTCTCTCCTAAATACAAACTTTTTACAATAAACAAAGGAAATTCTGTCACACACACAAGTGGAGTTCTGATTTAGCACACCAGCTTCCACTGATAAAGGCAGGAAATTTGGCATTGAGAACTGAAGTCGTGTCCTAAGCTTACCTTCTGTGACCAGGCTCTCTGCCGGCTCGGAACGCACAAAAGCGGGTGCACGTCAGGAGCCATGTGTGGGGTGTCGGCTCTCATCGCTAGAACCTGCCTGGGCAGGGGCAGTTTTGCAATGTTAAGAGCTGGCTCCTGGTTTCCGAATAGGTTGGTATCTTCCTTAAGGTGGGAGAGGGGGGACTGTGCCTGGAAAATTGGCAGTCATTCCTCACAGCACAGCATACACATGGCCCTTCCCGGCGCGGCTTCCTCCCCATTCTGAACTTGCCCTGCCCTCCCAACGGCAGCAGGTACCTGTCTTGCCTTGCCCTGTCCGTGGCTGTAAAGAAGTTACTGTTCACTGTCCGGTTGGTTTCACACTTTTGTTCTATTGTCTGCGTACTCCATTTACGTGTCGGGCCTATCTTAGATGGCAATATGCACCCTCATTGTGTCTGCTGTGTACATCTTCATAGAGAGCCGTGTGCCCAACAACGAATGCATTTTGATAATAGTGAAAAGATTCTTTTTTACCCATGAAATGAATAAGCCCTAAAGTGAACAAGGTAGCAAGGCTGAACGATGGGCTCCTTCTCTGCCCACCTCTGTCTCTCTTGGTGGTGGCCTGGTGACTAGAGGGCTGACATATGTACCAGCCGGTCTCTGTGCAAAGTGCTAAAGGCACAGAGATAAAGAAGTCTCAGGAAACCATCAATGTAGTGAGGGGGACAGCCAGATAATGACCTTACAGGCCTGGGCAAGAGGATTGTCTTTCATATTCATATTTCTTACCTCCTTGTAATACGCAAGCTGCTGGCCACAAGGAGTGGTGCCTGGTCCCTTTAGGCACCCAGACGCACAGAGGTGAGACACACTTTCACTTGAGACAGGTCTGGACAGCTCCATCTCTCGGCTTCCTAAGAGCGTCATCATATTTTCTGGGTCTATGTTGATCCTCGCCCTGCAGTCCTTTCGTGCAAAGGTACGGAAGACACTGCACCATCAAGGGCTGTATTTGCAGTAGGTGTCAGAGCAGGGGACGGTGCCCTGTTTCTTCCCAGTTTGGTTTCTCGGCCCGCAGTGTGTTGCAAGGGTGTTTTCAGTGGGGAACTCTGTGAACAGTTTACCCACTAGCAGTTCTGGGGCCGACCGGGGAAAGAGTGGCAGAAGGCCGTGCAGAACGGGCCTCTGAGAGGACTTGTTGGAAAACTGTTCTCGGAGCCTCTTGAAAAAGAAAGTTCATGTGTCTTAATGTTTGAAGTGGAGGAGGTTTTGTTTTGTTTCACTGCCTTGTTTTTCCACTCCAGCGGGCAGCTTGTGCAAGCGGAAGAGCCCTGAGTGTGACAGGGACACCTCCATCTGCACCGACCTGGACGGCGTTGCCCTGTGCCAGTGCAAGTCAGGCTACTTCCAGTTCAACAAGATGGATCACTCCTGCCGAGGTAGCCACAGGTTCTGTCCCCTGTCCCGGGACTCTACCCGGTGCTCTCCTTCTCTCTGCTCTGGCTGTGACTCTCCTAAAGAGGGGTGACTGGTTCTTCTTACCTCATCCATGGCAGGATTGGATACATTATCTCCTCGGAATAACAGCATTATCTCTGACTGGTGCACGCAGGGCTGGCCAACCAAGTGCAAAGGAAAAGAAAAGAGAATGGAATGCCCGTGGCTGCAGCGCCTTCTCTGTTTTCACTTAGAGGAAGTTAGAAAAATTATCATTTTAATTCCCAAAGTTTTATCTCTTGTCTGCTAATCTTTTAAAGTGGAAATACCAGCGTGGAGTCAGGCCCACATCTTTCAGAGGCAGCTGTGGCTCAGTAGACAGTGCGTTTGACCAAGGCTCGGAAGACCCGTCAGAGCCCACTCTGCCGTACTGATCATGTGTCGCCTCGGCAAGTCGCTTCATTTCTTTGAGCCCCAGGGTCCTTGTCTGTGAAATGGGTATAATGATACTTCACTGGATATTCTAAGCTTAAAGAAAGCAGTGTATATAGAGGTACTTGGTAAGCTGTCTGCGTTCGTGCTTGTATTTTACCCAAGCTGCTGTTCAATTAATGAGTTATAGTTTTAAAGTTTTCATGAAGTGTTTGAGAGCAGGAATCTAATTCTGTAATCTTTAAGGTAAGACTTAAATTCGTTCAGTTTGAGATAACAGCTGCTCAGTGAGTGTAGTCCAAGAATACTGCTTTAAAGTCTCATTGACTCAGGTGCAGAGCACAGTGCACCCTGGCTTACAGAATGCCATGGCGATTTGTGATCACCAGAACAGCTAGCAATAGAAATCCTGTAGCTTTAAGCATCGCCCCCATTAGAATGTGGATGGCACAGCTTTCCTGCTCAGTGAACACCTTGCTGGTGATAGATGTCACTGGATGTTACTGGAATCTGAGTAAAAATCATATACTGGGGCGAGGTGACATGGCACTTATTTCTGTCTGGACTTCCCATTAGAGGACTCATTGCATCAGACGGTTAAAGCACATTTCAGGGCAGCACTGTTATCCTGAGCGTCAGACCCTCTGGCTTTGTTAAGTTTTAGACACGAAGTTCTTTTCAAGCGCTCATTGTCTGCTCTCCAGGCGGGACCTCTGATGGGTTTTGAAGAGGAGGGCCAACTCTGTGCTGGGCACTTGTCCTGATCCGTGACTGGTACACAGTGTTTCTCAGCCCTGCACCAGACCGCTGCTTTGCTACAAAGAGATGATGCTTCCTAATTCCATCTTACCTGGTTTAATGCAAAGTACTCCTCGCCCCTCTTAGGAAGGGGGATTGAACTCAGCTTCATGTGGGAGGGTGACTGGGCTAAAACCCAAGCATGTTGGGTTGCTGTGCAGCTGGCAGGAGGGTATGCAAGGTGGGCCGGAGCATGGACATGGTGGTGTGGTAGTCCCTGTGAACGGTGCCTCAAGAATCATCCTGCCACTTTTGCTTCTAGCTGGCCTGAGCCACTTCCTTCTGTTTCTAAGTCAGCAATTTCATAGTTGTGTCACTTACAGAATAGCATTAGCAATAGCAGAGCTGTCAAAGATTTACCAAATGCAATGACACAGGCACTAGCAGCCTTATGTTTACAAAATAGTGACCCAAGAAGCAGCATGAGGAAACCTTGATTAGTTTTTAGGCTTGTTGCCGAGCCCCCCTCCCCTTCCCCCGAAGCCCATTCTCGCAGTATTTGTGGCCATGGGGCCTCTGATGAATGGATTCTGGAGCTTCCTGGGCCACAGCCCCATTGGCTGGGTTCTAATGGGTTAGCAGTGACATCTTCTGGCCATTGGTACTGGAGCACGGGGATATTTAAAATGATATCCCTTTTGGACGCCTCAAACCAGGGCTCAGTCCTCTTTATAAATAGAGGATAGAGGTGTGTGTATGTTTTTTCTAAATCACTGCAATTCGAGCTATGCATTAGCAAGTCTCGATGTTGTTCTCCATTGTATTATACACACAGGTGCCCGCATGTCTGGTGCCTCACATAAAATGTCTTTACAATGTCTTCACCAGACTTTCAAAACTACGTATAAAATTAAAGCCGGTGTCCTACATCAGGCAGTCACTGGGGTGGATTCTAACAATCTGTTTGCCTGTCTTTGTCTCTCACCAGACCGCTGGTGCTTTGAGAGCAGCCAGAACTGTCCAGAATAGCACTTAGCACATGTGGGGTTCAACAAATGTCTATTGAATGAATAAATGGATTATAGAGCAGCAAGTAATATAGGGAAAGACTGGCATGTTTTGACTTGATTTCCTGCAAGGGAACAAAAGAGCTTTTACTATGCCACGATTTACTTATTTTTTTTTAAGTTCAGAAGAGCTGAATTCGCTTGTGTCCCTTAGCAACAGGGAGGTGCAGTTTGGGCATATATACTAGCTGTTGCCAGATTCATTTCATCCTCAGTGCTGTGTGGGCAGAGTCCCTCTGGGTGAGAGGTGAGTGTCGGATCCTAAGGAGCGCAGGGGCCACTCGCTGACAAGGTTGCCCTAGAACAGCGCCAGGCATGCAGTAGCACATTGATGAATGACTGAATGATCCCATTAACAACAGAGAAATATCATTACATCACATCAGGGAGTCAAGCCACTTATGAAGCTAAATGAAAACAGCCCAACCCATCAGGTCGCAGGCAGGACAACAGATGGACCTCGTGTCTAAGTGGGTGACAGCCAAGGAGGGAACTCTCCCACCAGCAGATGAGAGCTGATGTTGGGTGGGTAGATTTGATGTAAAAACATTTCCAGGAAGAAGTGTTCAGAATAGAACAGACTGATGTGACATCAGCCTGCCTTGGTGCTGGGGTGGGTGGAGATGAGTCACTGGAGAATCTCACAGTCCCCGGGTAGCTGCCCTGCAGCCTGAGCCACCCATGGACCATCTAGGGGTGGCTTCCCTGACTCCCACGACCCTGCAGTAGCATGAGGCAGAGCCGCACAGAGGGAGGAGGATTGTGGGGCCTGGTGCTTTCCTCGCCTGCCAAGGAAAGGCAGGAGCGCTCGGCTGCTTCCTTAGAGAAGGCCCTGCCCAAGTGAGGCCAGCAGAGAACTCAGAGGTGTCAAAGATTGGGAGATGGAGCCTCAGTACTCCTTGCCTAAACGGGATACAGTTATACTCCACCTTGTTGCATAAAGGATTTGAAGCACTTAGTGAAAATTCACATAATAAAATAAGATTTTAAAATATTTAAAAGGTAAATCAACTCGAAGAGCAAATAAGCTGACTGTTTTGTTGAGGCCAGAAGGAAAGTGAATATGCAGAAGGATGCACCCTAAGGTCCTGAGTGTTTGCTAAGGGCAGGCCACTCATTCAAGTTCTGAGCTTCCTGGAGACAGAGGCAAAGAAAGAAACGTGATTGTGAAGAGAGTCGGGTCCATAGAATAAAGTGTGGTTGTTCAGGGGCATCCCTGTCTTTCCAGGCACTGGGCCCGAGAGACGTTTCTCTGGGGCATCCTCATCAGGAGGTTGCTGAGTGGTATTGTGGCAACGTGGTCCGTGACATCCTGCAATAAGTACAGGGGGGACTTTCCCATGGCTTTTATAACAAATAGTGCTTAACGCAAGAGCGTGGAGCTCAGGAAAAGTGATTCAGTGGAGCCAAAACAGTGCAGTCCAGGTTCACAGCTCTCTGATGATCTGCTGTGAGATAAATTACAGATTATTTAGAACAGTGTTTTCCAAACTGTGTTCCACAAAACTCCAGTGGTAGGTTAACAGATGGCCTATGACGGTAAGATAATGCCAGAAACATTTGGCTTCTAACCTTAAGAAAGTAGGAGGAAGAATACTAAACATATCTACATGGTGAATGTTATCATGCACAAGTCTGCAATGGGAAACTCCAGGAAGTCCATGAGAGACCTGGGGACCCGGCTGCAGGGTATGCGCCCCCTCCCTCACCCCATCCCCTGCTCCCCCCCAGCCACACACGCTGCTGGCCCTCACGGCCGCTAGTGTGTCTGCCATCTGTTCAGGGATGGTGGCTCCACGCTCTGTACCTTTTCTCATCTGTGATCTTCCATGCAATGTATATTGTACATTAATCCCGAATCAAATTACCATGCCTTGCAGCAAGGAATTTGTCTACAAGGCCATTTTCCATTGTCTGCTTTCATCCAAGCATGCATTATATCTTATGGTCCTCTGTCCTCTCATTGCAGTGTTGAAAATGTTCTGTGATCAAATGAATTTGGGAGCCGCTGATCCAGGGGAATGGCTGGGCCACAGCTGCTTCAGTGAAGTGGCGTTCCATGAGCTGTGCCACCAGAGGGCTCAAAGTTATGTTCTTGGGCAAAGTGCCCATTAACACATATCTAGATATGTCCAGAATTCCCCACACAAACTGTAGGGTGAGCATTCTGCTATGAAAACCTGGGCACCGTGCCCCAGAGGATGTCACCCACAGCTCCCACCTCCTCATGGAAGAGGGCCAAGGTCAGGGAAAAGCTTTGATTTATGTCAAAGAAGGTGAAGCATTTCATTTGTCTTTGTGTGTATGGACAAATGTTCCCCAGGTGACATTTTTCTCTATAGAGAACTTCCAAAAAGAATTGCATTTGTTGGATAGTAATCACAACTACAAACATTTATTTAGTGGTTGCCATGTGCCAGGCTTATGCTAAGCCATTTTGCATGTGTTATTTTACTTAGTACCCTCCAAGAAACTAAAAGATATTAATGTTATTGTCCTCTTTTTATAGATGGGAAATTGAGAGTTAACAAAGAGATTAAGAAAAGTCTCTTGATAAGGTTAAAAGTTGAGCTGGCACCAGTATTTAGGTCAGGTTATAGATAATTCTAAAGCTGTTTGCAGTCTTCTGGTTCTAGAATATTCTTATGGACTTTAGGGTGGCCGGCATTTAATACACTGTGAGTTTGGACCATGGGAGGTAAATAAACACATTCATGGGTTTTCTTTCTTTCTTTCAGCATGCGAAGATGGATATAGGCTTGAAAATGAAACCTGTATGAGGTAGGCTCTGTGTTCATTTATTCTGATGAATTTATTACAAAGCTTACTTAGAAATTACTGGGTAAATTGCCTCAGTTATTTCTTTTGAGATTTTTTTTTTCTTTCTTGACTTGCAGTTGTCCATTTGGCCTTGGTGGTCTCAACTGTGGAAACCGTAAGTATGGAAAAGCGGAACGCTGTTCTGGGCAGGGGCTGGCCTGTGTCAGTGCCGGGGTGTCAGTGCCCTCAGTTCACATCCACTGTCTCCTTGGGTCCTATGCGGGTGGCATGGGGAAAACAAAGAGAAGGGCTTGATTGGGGCTCTCCAGGGGCTCAAGGTCTAGGAGGGGAGATGCACATTCCTCAGTAGCCCTGCTGTGTGGAGCATTACTGTGAGAAATAAGGAGGGGTGAGGCAGGGACCTGCCCCACAGAGAGTGGTGGGTCACCCGGCATTGCTTCTTGGAGGGGATGGAATTGGAGGGAGGTTTGGGAGACTCTGACTGGCAGGTATGGGGGGAGAAGGACATCCCAGGCAGAAGGAGCAACCTAAACAAGGGTCCTGAGGCAGCCATGGCCCATCGCGTTCTGGGGACAGTTTATAAGCGGTTGTGGCTGGAGCATAGAAAGAGAGGAGGCAGAGAGTGGAGGGGTAGGACTGGCGGAGTATGTGGGGACTGAACTGTTAGGATTTGGATCACCAGGCTGAGGAGTTTAGACTCTAATCAGTGACTGTGGGGGAGCCAGTGAGAGTCTTAGAGCAGGAATGCAGTTTGATCAAGGAAAGCAGTTCAGGCCGCAGTGAGGAGCGTAGACCGGACAGAGGAGAATGTGGGCACAGCTCAGAGACTTCCAGTCCAGTCCAGCCAGGGGTCAAGGCTGGAGACAGACTCGGAGTCATCTGCCCCAGTGCAAGTGTTGGTGGGTTTGTGTGGTGTGTTTCACACCTAATTCAGTTCTTTGAGAAAAGCAGTTGTGACTCATTTAAGATTGCTTGCACTGATATTTTCTGATATTGACACATTAGAAATTAAATGCTTAAAAGGGTTGTTTTGGGTGTTTGGGAGATTTGGCTTACGTAAAATAGTCTGGATAGCAGAACATGTCCTTTTCTAAAAATCACTATTTAGACAAGCCAGTTTCTCAGCCGGGTTCAGCATCTTTATGCTTCTGTGTTCAGGAGGATAGCTGTGCTTTGAAGGGGCTGCCTGGCATGTGGAATTGAGCGTGTTCACCTTCTAGTGTGAATCTCATTCTTCACTCAAAACCAGAACCGAGCCACAGAGACCTCTTAAACTAGTCAGAGAATAGAGTAGCCTGCACGCAAAACTAGACTGAAAAAAACCTGGAACTTTTCAATGTAGGAAAGGGAGGCTGAATAATCAGACAAAAATTTAAGATATTTGAGACTTGTTCCCCAGATGCTGGATACTAGGACTGTATGGTAGTCTTTCAGAAGAGACGATTTTAGGGCTAACAGTAGTGGCTGCGTCACAAGCCTGAAAACCTTATCCTAAGGTATTCTAAGTATTGAAGACAGAGACGCTTAGGTAATTACTTAGAGAATGGATTAAGAATAATGTGAGTGAGGGAGGAAGGCTCAAAGTACAGCAGAGCTGTATTACACGTGCAGGAAACTTATCTGGATACAGTCCCGTTGCATGGCAGAGAGAGAGCGAGCGAGACAGGTGGGGCGTGTGGAGACGTGGCCAGCCCTGCTCTCTGTGTGTGCCCTGGAGTTGTGATCCGTTCAGTCTGCTCGGTCCTCCTGGGGCCTCTCATAGAATGAGCCTGTAGTACTTTAAACCTACTTTGGCCAAATGGCTCCATAAATAAGTTTTATTAGAAAATGCTTCATATTTCTCAGTGAATAGAAGAGTGATCCATAGAAGGAAAATAAGTCTATAAAGGGTTGAAAGAGGCCGGGCACGGTGGCTCACGCTTGTAATCCTAGCACTCTGGGAGGCTGAGGCAGGAGGATCGCTTGAGCTGGGAAGTTTGAGACCAGCCTGAGCAAGATTGAGACCCTGTCTCTACTAAAAATAGAAAAAATTAGCTGGGTGTGGTGGCACATGCCTTTAGTCCCAACTACTCGGGAGGCTGAGGCAGGAGGATCGCTTGAACCCAGGAGTTTGAGGTTGCAGTGAGCTATGAGGATGCCACTGCATTCTACCCAGGGTGACAGCGTAAGACTCTGCCTCCAAAAATAAAATAATAAAGGGTTGAAGGAAAGGGGCATGAGCTGCGCTGCGTTATTCTAAGTGGCATTGGTGATTCCTTTCTCAGAGATCATTAAACACAACCATGTCTGGAGATGCTATGCTCCTACATCCACTGACTATTCTATAGGGGTTTTTTTTTTTTTTTTTTTTTGAAACAGAGTCTCACTCTGTTGCCCAGGCTAGAGTGCTATGGCATCAGTCTAGCTCACAGCAACCTCAAACTCCTGGGCTCCAGCGATCCTTCTGGCTCAGCCTCCCAAGTAACTGGGACTACAGGCATGCGCCACCATGCCCAGCTAATTTTCTCTGTATATTTTTAGTTGTCCAGCTAATTTCTTTCTATTTTTTAGTAGAGACGGGGTCTCGCTCTTGCTCAGGCTGGTCTCAAACTCCTGAGCTCAAACGATCCTCCTGCCTTGGCCTCCCAGAGTGCTAGGATTACAGGCGTGAGCCACTGCTCCTGGCCCTGTAGGTTCTTATGTTGGGAAAAAGTCCTCACCATTATGTTTGTGGAATCCTGGAAATAGCCAAGCTTTCTCTCTGATCCCTGAGCCTTCCTTTTCCTCCACTGGTCCAAGTCACCGTCATTGTGTCCAGCAGAGGGCAGACGCCTGTCTGCCTGGTTAGCTCTCAGCTACCTTTTGTAACTGGAACTGGCAGCTTATGGTTAAACTTCTGTTGATTCTGTGATGGTATGTGAATGTCATTTTATGATTTTGATAGCTGCATTAGTTTTAGTTTTGCAAAGCAATTAACAGTGGCTGATAATAATTAGCACTTGCCACCTGCCTTTCTCTGGGGTCTGGGCCAGCCCTCGGTGTTGGTTAAGGAGTTGGGAATGCCTGAATCTCAACCCCATCTATATGATAGCGCCTTGGGAGCCACGTTTTGTGCCAAATAGCAGGGCTCTGACCACCCACACTGGTACTTCTGCCACTGCCACCAATGACAGTAGGTGCCTTCCTGGGCTGTGACTCAGGCTAGATTTTTCATAGGCAAGAAATGCTTCTACTCTACACAGGCTTCTTGGGGCACACACTCTGCCCAAGTGCAGGGAGGCGGGGAGGCCGGCTTTGTCCAGCCAAGCGCGTGGGCTTGAGGTTTTCTCACCCCTACACTCCTTGTAGTCATCCAACTCCAGGGCATTCTGGATTCAGCATAACCTGCGTCCTGCCTTTCTAAAAGTTCCCAGTGACTTTCTGCTTCTGCCCAGATTTTAGTCCTCCCTCCTCAGGGAGAATATTCCCTGGAAAGAGCGAGACAAGCCCTTCTCCCAAGTCTCGTCCCTGAGGAAGTGCGGGCCTGGCTGAGGCCGCTCAGGTCCGCACCTGTCTTATCCCTGTTCTCCTTTTTATTTTCTTTCCACGCAAAATATTTCTCTGTTTATACCCCAGATGCCAACGATTCTGTCTTACACCGTTTGTCATACAGCCCGAGAATTCTTTTACAAATCCGTTGTCAGGCAAGTCCGTCTCCTCCGCCTGCCCCTCCCCCATTTTCTTAGGCTCACGCTTTTCCTCTGTTGCTTGAATTTTAAGTCGGTTCCTCCTCACAGTTTTATGATATTTCCCGTGGCACTTTGGTTTGCTTCACTCGTTTTCTCTTTTTAAAATACATTAATTTTTTTACAAACAAAATAACACATGCCCATTGATTTTCCTTATTTTAACCCAAATTAATTTAAAAATAGATATAAGTGAAAGGAAGAATAGCGCTGAAGCAAACAATCTCATCACCCGTTAAATGTCGTGTTTCCCTCCTACTGAGTGTGTCTGTAGGCCCCGCAGTATCAGGACCACCTCGCGGCTTGTTGGAAATGCGTGATTTCAGGCTTCTCACCCCAGACCTACTGAATCAGAATCTAAATTCTAACCAGACCCGTACATTTGGTAATATGCAGACTTATATGCGTGTTAAAGTGAGAGAAGCATTAGTATTATATATTTTTCTAGAGATACGTATGTGTGTATCTTTTTAAGAGAAATTGGATCCCACTGAATATACTGTTTTACAATCTGCTTTTAAACCTAGTAAACTGTGAAATGTTTTCATTTGCATAATTTTTTATGTCACTTTTGATTGTTGTGTGGAATTCTACTCTATGGACATAATTTGCTTAACCATTCCCCTCTTATTCCCTTTTAAAATCTCTTTTTTTAATACTCTCATCTCCTAAGTCATTTTTCGGTTTTACGGCTATTGTCACTTTGTGATTATAGAGCTCACATAATTTTCCCAGATTACTTTCTTCTGGCCATAGACGTTGTTATCCATCCCTCTTTCACATCCACTGCACGTCCTCTCTGTGGGTCATCCTTTCCATTCAAAGGTTCCACATCTCTTCATTCTGCTTCCCCACCAGCCTCCCGGCATGGCCAGCAAGGGTTTAGAGCCTGTCTTCCTCATTTACAGTCTTCTTCTGGTGAAGCCAGAACATTCCACTCAAATATCATTCTGCACTGTCTTCCTGTCCCAGCCAACTGCCTGGTGCAGGTGTGTAAAGCATCTTTTAATTGCGTGTGCCCTGCTGTTGCATTGGGCTATAAAAAGATCGAGACCGCGGCGATGCTGAGTTGGCAGCAGTCACTCAGGACAAACATCCTGGACGACTGCACTAAACTGCTTAGGAGGAAGGAGAGAGAAGTAATTATCCAGAAGTCGGCTGCAAAGCTCATTCAGCTAAAAGTGGTCATTTTACTCAGTCTTGACGGGCCTCCCTCCGTGTCAGAACAGAAGGGAAGCAGGGACTGAGGAGAGGGGACTGCTGCCCTGTATCTGCTCCTCCTACTGGGAAAGGCTGTTTGGTGAGATGGAGGGGACAGAACTCCAAGAGAAAGCGACAGTTGTGTGGGAAACTGTCACAGTGGAGGACAGTGGGCACTGGGTATGTCCACATACAACCTGTAGACATGAGAAAGGCAAGTTTCAGAAGGTACAGAGAGAAAAAAAGAATGCCGTGAACAGAGGTGGAAGGGGGATGGAAAGATTTAAAAGGCAAAATTCTAACCATATGTTACTAATGAGCTCAGTGAGGGAAAAAACGAAGAGAACCGAATGAATTTTTTTTTTTTTTTTTGAGACAGAGTCTTGCTCTGTTGCCCGGGCTAGAGTGCCGTGGCGTCAGCCTAGCTCACAGCAACCTCAAACTCCTGGGCTCAAGCGATCCTTCTGCCTCAGCCTCCCGAGTATCTGGGACTACAGGTGCACACCACCATGCCCGGCTAATTTTTTTTGTATTTTCAGTTGCCCAGCTAATTTTTTTTTTATTTTTAGTAGAGATGGGGGGTCTCATTCTTGTTCAGGCTGGTCTCGAACTCCTGAGCTCAAGCAGTCCTCCCACCTTGGTCTCCCAGAGTGCTAGGATTACCGGCCTGAATGAATTTTAGAATAAAACTAATGTGGCTACCTAGAAAGGTCTATAATGTAGTCCAGGGTTGTAGTGGGAGGCGTAATGGTGGCTAAGGTTCTCCTGGAATAAAGAAGCCCTCACTGGCTGAAGCAACAAAGAATATTTACTGGAAGGATCCTGGGCGTGTCATGGAATTCCAGCATCAAGAATGGCAGGACTCAGGGAGTTGTAGGGAACCTCAGCCACTGGAGGCGGGCAGCTTCTTTTCAGAGCTCATGTAAACATGACTCTGCCTTCATATCTCGTCTCTGCCCTTTGCTATGTGTGTCTGTACACAGGCTTTCTTTCCTTCCCAGACGACACGATGGAACACAGGATCACCACACAGCTGTTGCGGGTGTGTCCTTAGTCCAGCCATTTTGAAAGAGAAGGCTCTCTCTCTCTCTTTCCCAGTTGGAGATTCCTGGGAAGGAACTAATTGATCCAGTTTGGATCATGTGTTTATTCCTGGACCAATCAGCCATGGCCAGGGGGTGGTGTTACATATATGTACAAGCATGACCTCCCCCAAATGCAGGTTACAGAGGATGCACCGTTCCCAGAAGGGGGCTGGCTGAGCAAATAGTCCAATAGATTCCATCCAAATAAGCATATAGGCAAAGACAAATTAGCTCATAAGAAAGGCTAAGTCCCAGAAATGGGTTGTCGGTTTGATGAACAGTGCTGACAGTGGTGACAACAGTGTCAATCTGTGAAGAATAAGGGAGCCAGAGCCACTGCTTGAGAAAGACGGAAATGTCAACAAACATCAAAGAGAAAGTAGGACTAAGAATTCTGAGTTCTTCATTCTGGAAAATCTTTTCAAACCAAAAAGACTAGGACAGACAAGCCTAAGGTGACAGTCAGTGCCTTCTGTCTCACCCTGATAAATATTCAGAACACCTATGAAGCTTGTAAACATTACATGTACTTCTACATCATATTAAATCTAACATCCATACTTAAGTTCAAAAGATCAGTTGTTGAATGATTTTAAAAAGCTCTGTGGATGATGTTGTCCATAAGCTTATATAAGTTTCTAGTGATATGGCTGCCAAAGAACATCAAATAAACTCTTCTAAAAATATGCATACACACATGATTTCTAGATTTAGAGGAGGGGTATGTGTGCATGTGCATATGTAAAAACATAAATAAAATTTGGAATGTACAGAAAAGCACAAAAGGGAAAGTAAAAAGTTTGTAAATCATTATCCAAGGCAGCACTAACTTTGGTGAACATTTTGGTAGGTTTCCTCCTAGACGCTTTCTCTCTGCTCATGTGCTGGGTGGTCTCCTGGTTTCAGGCCGGTGTTTTTTCTCTCTCGTGTAACCTACACCAGTGCTACGCACAGTCTGGAGCGCACGCTGGCAGCGTCCCTGTCCCCTGGAGGCCTGCTAGAAGGGCAACTTCTGAGCCCCTGCCCAAACCTACTGACCGAAATCTCTTAGATTGAGGACTAGGAATCTGTGTTTTAAAAAGGCTTCCGGGTGATTGAGATGCACACAAGAGATTGAAAAGCACCAGCCTACACCAGAGCTGCTCAGAGTGGTTTGTTGGGACATGGTAACGCAGGAACTGAGAGTAAGCACTCAGAAATGTTTATAATTATTTGACATGACTGTGACATCCACGTGCGGAAGCCTTGAAAAAATAGTATTTTACAAACGTATCAGTCCACAGTCAACTCCTTTTAGAAACGAGAAAGCAAAATTCATGATAGTTGGTGCCTGCAGGGAAAGATGAGGAGAACAAGTGGGACTTTATCGTCTTTATTTAAAGAGGATATGTAAAAACACAAGCAAACAAAAACTGCTCCTTGCCGACAGTTGGAAGCACTGGTCTACACTGTGTCTCTCTTTAGACAGAACCGCTTGTTCCAAAGAGGAGCCTGGGCTGGGCGCGGTGGCTCACACCTGTAATCCTAGCACTCTGGGAGGCCGAGGCGGGAGGATCGTCTTGAGCTCAGGAGTTCGAGACCAGCCTGAGCAAGAGCGAGACCCTGCCTCTACTAAAAATAGAAAAATTAGCCAGACATCTAAAAATAGAAAAAAATAGCCAGACATGGTGGCACATGCCTGTAGTCCCAGCTACTCAGGAGGCCGAGGCAGGAGGATCACTTGAACCCAGGAGTTTGAGGTTGCTGCGAGCTAAGCTGACGCCATGGCACTCTAGCCCCAGGCAACGGAACAGGACTCCGTCTCAAAACAAAAAAAAAAAACAAAATAAAAAACAAAGAGGAGCCTGCTCCACCTGCAGCTGGGGTCACTTCTACAACAGATGTGTGCTTGTTTTGCTGGCACTGGGAAAGTTTAACTTGGTGTGGAGGAATAAGCAGACTTTGGTCTTCATCTAGGAACAAAAGGACCCATTGAAGGCTTTTTTAAGCAGGGAAATGGCAAGATCAGATTTTCTATAACAAGGGGACAAGACTGGGCACAGGAAGACAAGTTGGGAGGCAGTTGTAGTTGTGCTGATGAGAGATGATGGTAGTTCAGGGCATTGAAGAAAAGTGGATAAATTCGAGAGATTTGTCTTTTATCATCACTTTTGTTAAATGAAACTTTCAAACACGTGTCAGGAGGTAAGGGAGAGAATGAGTTCGTTCCGTGGCTTGGCTTTGTTTCCCGTATGTCTTAATACTGCTGGTTTTCACAGCATCAGGTTTCTGTGCTAGTTATTGAAATAAAAGGATAGTCGAGCTTGTGTCTGCTCCCAGTCTGCCCCAGTCTGTCCCAGTCTGCCCCTGTCTGCCCCAGTCTGCCCCTGTCTGCCCCAGTCTGCCCC
>RJWJ010034256.1:0-17371 GCA_004363605.1 Indri indri | reverse complement strand
TAATGGATCTATCAGTGTGACAGATTGATGCAAAGTTGCATCAGAACATAAAACTACTAAATATTTATAGTTATTCTTTATTGAATTACTGAGTGATTCTACTTTCCAAAACTAATAACTTGTGCTGTAAAGGCAACACTTTTTTTCTTTGTAAGAATATCTTTCAATTTCCCAACCAGTAAACTAAGTTGTTTAGAAACAAAATTTGTAAAATTAATGTCAAGTGATAGAATAAAAAGATTTATTAAAATTGACGTGCTCAGGAAAATCTATTGCCAGATTATTAAGAAGATCTGTGGGAATGAGTTTTAAACTACCCAATTAGGAAAGGTCTCCAGTCTTACTGATAAGCATTTGTTTTATTCACAGTAAATAAGTTTTTTCATAATTTTTTTGTCTTGTCAGGGATTTCCTGTTACTGTACTTTAGACTTTTGTTTATAAATCTTGTCTTATGGCAGTGGACCAACACTTAAATTAAACATTAATTAGATTACATTAGATTTTCATGAAGTACAGCTTTTAATGTTTTTGAAAAAAAATTAACCCATAGTAGACTTTGGGGGAAGATGTCAGTCCTCTACCCAGATACCCTCTGTATCTGGGTTCGATTAAGGAAATAGCAGTGCTAGGACACACACACACGTGTGTGTGTGTTTATATATCTCCATGATTTATAGGTATGAATTTCTTTTTTTTTTTTTTTTTTTTTTGAGACAGAGTCTCACTCTCTCACCTGGGGTGAGTGCCGTGGCGTCAGCCTAGCTCACAGCAACCTCAAACTCCTGGGCTCGAGCAATCCTACTGTCTCAGCCTCCCGAGTAGCTGGGACTACATGCATGCGCCACCATGCCCAGCTAATTTTTTCTATATATATTTTTAGCTGTCCAATTAATGTCTGTCTATTTTTGGTAGAGACGGGGTCTCGCTCTTGCTCAGGCTGGGAATTTCTTAAAATAGGGATCTCACCTTATGCAATTGTGGGAGCTGGTTACAGAGTCTCCGCAAGGCTGTCGCCCTTGTATCTGATGATGGATCTTGAAGTCTGCCAGGCAGGCAGTTGGGAAGGGAAGATGGACATTGACAAAGATTCTCTCCTTGATCAAAGTGTAATCAGGCCGCTCTGAACTCTTTTCTCATCTGACGGTCGGGCTTTTGTGTTTGTCTTTGCATTGTCCAGTTTTATCAAGAGTCTTGCAAAGGCAGTTTAGGCAGAATCTGATCAGTTTCCTCTTCCCCATATCCCTCAGTGATGTCTGACCACCCTGGCCTGTCTTCAGTAAGAGTTCTGTTAAGTCAGTTTAAACAGAATCCTCCCTCACCCCTGATGTTTTCTCTTAATAATTTTCCATCTTCTGCCCCCTGTCCCCTTCTTTTTGGCTATAAATCTTTACCTTTCCGTATTGTATCAGAGTTGAGCCTTATCTCACTTCCTTACAATGAAATCCCATTATAGCAGCCCCCCTATATACCTACCATGATAGTCCCCCTGAATAAAGTCTGCCTTACAGCTCGTTAAATAGTATCATTGAATATTTTTTCTTTAAAAATATAAAGTTGGGAAGAACAAGAACCAGCTGCATTCCAATGAGCATAGGCTGAAACCCATGAAGATAAACTGGAATCCACATCAATTCTCTCTGCCTCCCATCTTGACATCACGGGTGTTCCGGAGGAGAAGCTGGAGTCATTCATTATGCTGCTAAACACACACCTGATCCAGCAGTGGGAGAAGATGCAGGAGGATCCAGGATAGTGGAGTTTCCTTATCCAAGGTAAGTTATAGATCTGGTTGCTGCCTCACAGAAAGGTGAACCAGCAGGTAAACATGTGTGAGCTACAAAAGTGCCTGTCTCAATCTTCTGAGCACAAAATATAAAAATGGCCATTGCCTTACTTTCAGCCTCCAAATCATACATGAAGTGCATTTTTTGGTGCTCCCTAACTGGAAACATAGATGGACAGAAATTCTGGTAAATGTTGCTCAGTCTAGCCAAATCGGCACATTACGTAGCCATCATACCCTTGGATTGCTTTTTACAATTTGTTTTTGGGCTTTCCATCTCCACCTGGCTTCAGTATGCTTTAGCTTACAACAGCTAGCACTTGTTGCTCTTCTTTTGGAGGGACAAACTCAGGCTGCTGGAGTGGCTGCTGGAGTTGCTTTTCCCAGAAGTGCCTGGGGGTTTGCTTCCCTCTAGGGCAGCCCTTGACCACTGACGGGCCAGTGTATCAGTCCTCAGTGTATCCCGGTAACTGGAATCTCTGCTTTCAATCTAAGTTTTGCAACAATAAAATTCTTCCCTGGCATCACAAATGGCCCAGTGTTTGAAATTTTTTTCTAGACTGTGGTTTTCCTATGATGAGGTCCCTGAAAATAACTCTTTTGCATCTCTCTGAGGTTGATTGACCCTCTTTATTGAAGGCCTGCCTTATACTTGATTTGATAGACACTCTACACCCTAGATCCCCCATCCCTTTCTTGTGAGTTGATTATGCAGGTCTGGACTAATCCTTGACTTACCTCTCGTGTGCCCTTCCCAAGAACATCAACTCTGGCCTGTGCTCAGATGTTCAGATCTTGGCCGTTTGACCAATCAGCAGGCATTTTTGACCTGTTCATCAGAGACTTTCCCAGGCTGGTCCACCTTGCCTCTGCCTAAGCCAGATACAGAAAGATAAATATCGCATCTTCTCACTCATGTGGGAGCTAAGAAAGTTAATTTCAGGGAAGTAGAGAATAGACTGATAGTTACCAGAGGCTGGTGTGTGTGGGGAGGGGCGGGGGGATTAAAGGATATTGGCTAATGGGTATAAACATGCAGTTATAAGGAATAAGTTAGAACATATTAGCAGAGAAGGGTAACTATAGTTGACAACAATGTATTGTATATTTCATAATAGCTGTAAGAGAAGTCTTGAAATGTTCCCAGAACATAGAAATCATAAATGCTCAAGGTGACAGATACACTAAATACCCTGACTTGATCATTACACATTCTATGCATGTAACAAAATATTGTATGTTCTCCATAAATATGTACAAATCTTATGTATCAATTAAAAAAAGACTGGACCAGAATTGTAATGTTCCCAACACAAAGAAAAGATAAATGTTTGCAGTGACATATGTCTCAATTACCCTGAACTGATCATTATACAATATATATACATGTATCAAAATATCACATGTACCCTCCCAAATAAGTACAACTATGATATATCAATCAAAAGATAAGAAAATAAATACATCATAAGAAAAAAAAAAAAGAAGTGGACCAACAATTTACATTGCCACCAGTAATGTCCAAGTACAGTATAGTAAAGACGTTTTGGGACAGTATGTTTCTGAATTGTCCACACTCAAAGGATGGTTTACTATTCCCCCAAAGTAAAGGGCAGAAAGGTGTTGCTACCTGAACTCCTGTGGTTACTAATGCCTTCTTTAAGGCGAAATTGCCTCCAGGACACATTTAATCAAAATCCACAGTATTAAACCCACACTAGCCTCTCAGAGATTTCATGAGAGGGGCAGCATTGAGTACTGAGTTGGGATCAGAAGATCCACATTCAAGTTCTGACTTTTCTTTTAATCAGCTGCATGGCTTTGGGTAAGTGTTTTGTAGTTATAAGGATATAATGAAAATAAAATGATATAGTTTATATGAAGGCATTTTCTATCTCTGGAGCACTTTGCATATATTAGTTAGCTGATATTATTTACTAGGCATTCTCTGTAATTTCTTACATACAAATATGAAGCACGATGTTTTTATTAAAATATTTTAGGGAACGTTTTTCTGTGTGGCATTCCAACATCCATTCTCTCCTCTTCTGGTAAGAGAGCTCCAGTTTCCTTGGGGAATCACTCCTTCCCTGAGTCTAGGTTTTACATGGGAAGCTGATTTAGCACTGGGATCCAGAGGTGAGCAGGGGACCCAGACCTAAACCAATCAGTATATCGCTCCACCCCCGGCCCCAGTGATTGGGTCAGAGGTGGGCCTGTGAGGTAATCAGAAGTAATCCTGGGATATTGTTGTGAGTGGCTCAAGGTCAGACATAATCAGGTCCAGGCATGTTTGTGTCTTTCAACAAGGTCAGACTTTTATTGATGCATATATTCAATCATAAGAGCCATGGGCTACATGGAGTTCCCAAGGAGGCAGTTCTCTGCAGTACGACCCATTCACTGGCTAGTCAGAGCCACGGACACACAGGGGCAAGCCAATCCACAAGTCAGTCAATATTGCAAGCCATACATGTGGTATGCTTAATCAATACATAAATGCTATAGATTAAAATTCCCACATAGAGCAAAGTAATGTTCAACATCAAGAGAAAAGGGGATAGGAAAAGGGGTTAATGAACTAGTCCAAGGAGAGCGATGTTGACAGGGAGAGTGTCCTGGACTGATCTCATGGTCATCAATGTCTTGCAAGGCAGAGTCCTTGATTTGGGCAGGGAAAGTCCTTGATTTGAGTTGAACCTTTGGTGGCAGATGCCGGGGCAGCAAGAGGAAGTCTATTGAGACAGCCGTGTCCAGCTGGTGAAGTCCTGCTACTTTTATGGCCCCTGAGTCCTCTGGTGAGGACCGATAGTAAAGGGTTACTCCCTTATCTGGTTGGATGTAGCCTCTATCAATTAGGTGAACATCTGGCCCTGCTGACATGATGCCTTTTAAAGTGTAAGATGGAGTCTTTGTCTAAGATGGAGTTACTAAGGGTGCTTTGTACAGATATTCATTGGAGCACCCAGAAGGACGTCCTCTTTTTTCTGCTGGGAGAAAAGGTCAAAAGTCCTGCCACCAAGGAGGAAAAGTAGGTGAGAATGTAGCTAAAGCAGAAGAAAGTGGAGGCCAGAGGTGGGGGATGGATGACCCTAACAGCTTTAGCTGAGCCCTCAAGTTCAGCTGTAATCCATTCAGACTTGGATTTGCTTGTTTCATGAGCCAATTACAAGCTTTTTGCTTAAACTAGTTTCAGATGGATGTCTGGTAATTTGAAGCCAAAAGGTTTTGGAATTATACAAAACTTGTGCATTTGTTTAGCACTTTGTAGTTCCCAAAGAGTTTCACATATCTTGTGCTTATTGGTTTCTGGCAGCATCTCTGTGAGGTAAGCTATTATGGCAGGTGCTATTACGCAATATCAATGGTGAAACGCCTGGGGCCAGTGTGTGGTGGGTATGAGCCAGATTAACACTCAGATTAGACCTAATGCTTTCTCTCTTGGGACGTGGGGCAAGTTACCACCTTCTCTGAACCTTGGACTTCTTGTCTAAAGAACTGTGGACATAATGCTGGCCATAGGGATTTTTGCAGCGGATTAGATGAGATGATGAGTATGCTCAGTGTAGTACTTGGCAATGTCAGGTGGACAATCAGGAAAGGATAACTAGTATCATAATTTCCACAAAATCCCAGAGCTAGTAAATGTGAGTGCTTTGACCAAAACCAGGCTATAGCCTATTGTTTCTCATTCTATGCAGCACTGCCTCTCATCCTGCCATGGGCTGTGTACCCACGAATCACCACAGACTTCTGTGAGCACTTGGTTTATGAATTTTGAGAGCTTCAGAGCAGCACAGAAGTGTTTTGACAGAAATCAGGAGCAAGATAGGAACAGAGTTCACTCTGGAGGCACGAGCTGTCCTGGACTCCCCCAATGCCTTTCCAAACTGCTTTTAAGCCCTAAATTCTGATTTACGGAAATAGTGAAAGATATTCCTAGAAAATCTATTAAGCAAACCCGTAACAAAGATTAACCAAATCAATAAGGCAACAGGCAGGGAAATGTATTAAATAACTGGATATTTATTTCCATATTGATAAGTTGGCAAAAAGCTACAGGGCTCTTACTAAAGTTGCTGACCTCATTTCTCTTTCGTTTAGTACAAGAGAAATGTTGACATGCAAATTGAGTAGCTGGAACAACTGTCAAATATTTTAAGTGCTTGTTGCCTTGCTCGAAATGGGTGAATAATTGCATCATATGCCTATATATTAGAAGAGACAGGGTTTTTGTAGGTCTGTTTCCTGCATCTCTGTTTTCTTCTGGTTTTTGCCCAAGTAACGATCTGATTGAAGCATCCACATACCCAACTGGTTAACATAGTTATCGACTTTCTATTTCCAAGGCAATAAAATATACCAATACCTAAATCATTGCATGTCCTAAACCTAACATGTGCAATGAATGCATGCGTTTTAACCTGCTACCTTCAAGCACTTCCTTGTGGTGCACAGAATACAAACAGAAAATGTAGAGATGCAACAGTATTATGACTCTGATATGCCTAATTTTGCTATTAAGATCATTGTATTTTTGCTTTGTCACCACTAACCTTCCTTTACTAGTCTTGGTTAAAGTGTCAGGAAAACCCAAGACTATATAAATGCTAATTGTTATTACTGAGTGTTTATGAAGTTTCTGTTTAGGACAGTCAGTCTCCAGGGATGCTTCTGGAAATGCATAGAGGCTATTCATGATTCTGCTGCTGCCAGTTCCATTGCTGCCTGGAGAAAGTATATTCAAAGCCATTTTAATTTCTTAGTACATCAGCAGTCATCTGTTTATATCCAGAATCAATATAATTTTTAATAATGACATTTTTACCTGGAAACTCCTAAATGAGACTCATTGGAACTCATTCCAAAACCCAAATATTCAGAAACCGATTGCCTATGCTATGTTTACAGATGATGTCATTTATGGGGGCTAAATTTAGAAGCAAGGCAGTGATGCATTTGGTGACTGCTCTCTGGAGATAATTTGTAGTTGAAGAGCAGTAGCCAAATTATTTTCCATTTCAGAGATGTCTTTTTATTTATGTATTTGTAAAGCAAAAGGGATGAACAGAGTAGCCAGCTATCTAAATACCATCCCTTTGACAAAGTGAACAAGGTGCGTTTTCACTGAGCCCCGAGAGGCCTGGTTGGAAGCAGAGATGGAACTGCTGGGTCCTGCATCACTGATCTGTGAGCCACACATCAAGGCTGAGAGATGATTGATTGCATCACTGCTTTCTGCCCAAACCCCGGAGTTTATAGTTCAGTCTCTTTGTTCTCTCCTTGCAAGGGAAATTTTATTATAAAGGATGGTTTGTGTACTTGTTCCAAATCCTTTTTGGTTCTTCTTGTTTTATGACCAAAGTGCTTCACTGTAGATTTTCTCCCCAATGGCTTCTCTTTGTCATTTATCATGCTGACAGTTTAATAGAATTGCAGGCTCTGGCAGATGGTGCTAGGATGTCCTTTCCCACTCAATGCTAAGGAGCTTTAACCCTATCAGGGAGTCTCTTGACACACTATTGCAAGTAATGGTGCTAACAATCCTGAAGTGACTAAGTAGCAACCAGAAAGAGAGTAAAAGTGTGCATATGTCAACTTCATACAGTTTTATCTTCAGTGCTTCCGGTGAGGTTTATGACAAGGGGTTCCTTAGGATCCCTTGGGGGTCAATATGTAGGTGGCTATGGTGGCACATTTAGTTAAATTAATAAAATCCATAATGGGGTGAAATGAATTTTCTGTAACTATCTTAGTAGGGTACAAGTGGTCTTCCAGTTAATTGCAAGAAGAGCAGGGTCTGACAAGGCAGAATGAATGGGGAAAAAGTTTTCAGTCTAATCACTTAAAAAATTAAAGTTACCATTCACTGAGAATTTAGTATATCCCAAACAGGGATCTAAGTGCTTTACATACATTATTTAGTTTAATCCACTTACTCGCCAACCTTTTTAGGCAATAACAATAATCATAATGAACATTTGCTGAGTTTTACTATATTCCTGGCATTGTGCTAAACACTTCACAGGCATTAGCTCATTTCTTAACAACTTTCCCTTTTAAATATTTCTTCAGTATCTATTCACTCCTGCCAATGTCTACTGCCACTACGCCAGGCCAGCCCACCAACACTATTTTAAAACTTTTTTTTACATAAAATGAAGAGCTTACAGAAAGAATCACAATGCAATAAATAGCCCACATTGTAGGTGCATGTACATATAAATCCCTATGGGCACTTCCCAGATCAAGATACAAAACATTTCTAGCATTCTAGAGGGTTTTCTCTTGTTCCCTCCCAGTTAGGAAACCATTATTCCGACCCCTATCACCGTAAATTAGTTTTGCCTGCTCTTGAACTGAGTATAAATGGACTCAACGTAAGTTTCTAGGATCCGGCTTCATAATAGTATGCGATTCATCCATGTCGTCGCATAGATTAATAGTTATTTCTTTTTCACTATTATATAGTTTTTCATTACATGAATATACACAAATTATCTATCAATCCACAATTTTTTCTTGCCTAAGTTACTGATTAACTCTTTGATTGGTCTACCGGAACTCTGCTTGTCTTCCAATTTTTTTCTGCACTCCATAGCCAGGATTTACTCTGTACTTTCTAAGGGAGATATGCACACTGGATCTGATAAGCACTGGTGTTCTGACCAGTCTGGGTTGCATTTTGGGATAAAGAAAGTCCAATTTAACAATTTTAATTTAACACACATTTCATGTGCATCCAAAGCATGGCTCCTGCTCTTTAAGAGTATATAGGAAGTTCGTAGGAAGACAACTGTATAAATTAGTAAGTTCCACTCGGTGTGACTGGTTAGGCACTAGTGGTAGAACACCAGGTAGAGGGGATCACAAAGAGTATGAAACTCTTCTTCAGGATTCCCTTCTCTGGATATGAGTCCAAGTTCACTGAGAAACCTACTTACTGCTTATCTTCCAAGACACCAGGATGTCTGGAAGCGGCTCCTAAATGGGAGGCAGAAGCAGGTCAGTCAAGAATATCATCATTAAAACAATACACTGGACTTCTGGGATCACAGGTTGGTGTGTCATGTGCTTGGCTAGTAGGAGTCCATCCTTGAGAATTTGGCCAATTCTGTGTACCTGGACAGGAGTGAGTTTATGCACTGAAATGCCAAGAACTAGATCCTGAACACTGTTACCCCCACCAAGGTTGTACTGCCAGGTGACATCATTAGTGTACTCAGGTATCCTCCCTTTCTGACATCTGCAGGTCTTCAGCTTCAGCTTGTGTTCAGTACATTGCACAAATTAGGCACTCGATGCATACTTCCAGTTTGACCTGGCTATGAAGTATGTGAAAAGGCTTATCTGTTTACATAGAATAGATGTTGGAGAGAAGAAAAATCGTGGGCTCCTTAAGTTATGTAAGACATCTTTTCTTTAATCGAGGATGCCAGGTAAGTCTATCTATCCCTGAAACTCTCAACTAGTCTTTTATTTGCCAGTGCAAAGTTGAGCAGCTATACATATTTTACATAGCTTTTTGTTATTGTTTTTGTTCTGCCTTTTTTCATTTAATGTTATTTTATATAACTAGGCACTAATAGAAGCCACATGTCTCTCTTTTAAATGTTATCATGTTTACATGTATAATAACTTGTGAAGCCATTTCTTCACTTGCTGGGCACTTGAGTTTTTATCTTTTTGCTATTTAAGTAGAACTGCAAGTAGTTGTACAATCGTCTTCTTTCTTTCTTTTGAACATGAAATTTTCAGTTCCAAAAGTCATGAATTGTTTTAAGGCTCCTTTTACTCAATTTCGTATTGCTTGCTGTAATATCATTATATAGTATATAGTACCTTGAATATCACTTATGTAAATGTATACACCAATGCTAAACACAGGGTTTTATAATTTTAAATTTATTTGATCTTGTTTAATGGAAGTATAATTGTATAAGGGACTTGATGGGGTCTATCTCTATCCATTATCTTTTATGAGTTGGCTAATGTAACTTTGGCAAATTAATGTAGGGACATGTTTTAACTATATTTAAGGTTGTAAGTGTATGATACACTTAGTGTTTATTTATCTGAATTTAAAATTAAACCAGAATGCTTTTGAATTTTAATAAAAAATAAAACCATCCCAGTGTTATTATTTGGGTTTGGGAAAGGGTTTGAATTGCGTTGTACTTAAATTCAAATTCACTCAACACCTACTTTGAGGGGTAGGTTTGTTTCGTTGTTACAAAGATGAAGGTCTCATGAAGTCAAAAACTCCATCTGTCTCTTTATTTTTTTTTTATTTCAGCATATTATGGGGGTACAAATGTTTAGGTTACATATATTGCCCTTGCCGCCGTTCCCCCCCGCCCCGCTGCCCGAGTCACCATCTATCTCTTTAAAGAGCAGAGAGTTAACAGGGCACTTATAAAGCAAGTTTTCTGGAACTGAAATGTTGAAGCCTCCCTCTCTTGCTGGTATGGCTATTAATGTCCTATTGTCCAGGGAAGAGCACATATGGACATATTAGCTAAGGACAACATAGTCTCATCCTTTTTAGAAGGAAGAAGCTACCAAGAGCTGAGGCCTCTAATGAATGCTAAACATGAATTATGAGACAGGAATTTGGATATAGAGGGCTTGAATTGAGTTTCCTGCAAGCTGTCTTCTAGTTTTGCAGAGGAGATCAAGCTTCTGAAACAAGTTCAATGGCTTCCCAGGAGGCAACCAGGTGTAATAGTAGAGAGGATGGGCTTGGGAGAGGGGTAGAACTGGATTTGAACCCCTTCTTTTTCAGTTACTAGTCATGCAATCTTAGAAAAGATTCTTAGTCTCCCTGAGCCTTAATTTAACAATATGAAATGGGAATCAAATCCACCTCAAAGAATAATTGTCAAGTTAAAATAAGATAATGTATATAACTCCTGATAGATAAAACATGCTCACTGTCTGTTAGCTGCTGTCATTCTTCCATGGATAACTATACAGACACATGGCTTCATGAAGACAGTGAGGGCTTGCCAACAGGGGAATTAGAGGGGGTTCACTGCTTATATATCCTGCCAAGGTTGCTTCAGGAAAGGAAACAAACCGTGGTTTCCTCTCTGCTGTCCTTCAACAGAGCTTCTAGAAATTTTCCGTAAGCAGGTGGCAGAGATCTAAGCTGGGATTCCCAACTGATAGAAAGAATTTAGAGCCGTAACTATTTTTGCTATCTTCAAAAATGCCTGGTTCTAGCCTTTGAGTGTTTTGCTTTCTTTTAAGCAGGAAATAGGGTAGTATAAACTAAATATAACCTATAAAAAAAATACCCACAGATTTTTTTTTTACAAGTCAAGTTTTAGAAAGCTATATTTGTCCCCTTAGATTTGCAGGCTGCTGAAACCTTAGAGGTGTGCACAAGGAGAACTTTTTGTTATTTGTGGAGAAAGGAAGATGACCTGGAGATCCTGGGCTATGCATGGTATTCACTGGGTGAATATGACTGGTTTCATGACTCTTCTGAAAAATGTCATTCATGGATACAACCTCTAATATCAAGGTGCTAATCCAAGTCATTTTGTTTCTCAGATGCAAAACTAATAATTATAATCCATGCCTAATCCTTCACTTGAGGGATTGATTGGGTATTGATAAACATAATAGACCTTGTAAACTTTAAATGAATTGTTCCTGTAACATCTGCCAGGCAGGTTTCTCTCCTGCCAAGTGGTTCTGGGAGCTGCAGATGAAAAGTGGAATTATTTTTTGGCACACCTATTGGCTGCCTGTAATGCATTAATGGACTTGGTCAATAGGCAGCCACACCCTCTGCATGCCGGCTCCTGCTGTGCAGCCAGACTGTCACTCCTGGAGTCCTTTGGGAAAGAGTGTGGAAAGGATATTGAAGACACTCTTTCTTGGGAGACCAAAAGTGTCATCTGGATAATGTGTCTAGACAGAGTTCTTTGCAAAATGAGAAGTCCAGTACACATGCTTAATCTCAGATCCTCCCTGCAATAGAGCGTTATGGAATTGCAATGAGCTGTTCAAGCCATGTTTTCCCGATCTCTTTCCTCATTGATTAGAAGTGAAGGGATGAAGGAGAATGCACTTGGCCAAGGACATGAAAAACACCTCCAAAACTTAATTTATCTGAAAATCTAGTAATGTTATTGAGTCAGAAATAAGCACATGGACTTTTGAAAGATGAGTTCCATACTCATATTCTTATTTTTTAAAAACTCTCGGAATTCTTACACAACTCTGGGGACTATTTGCCTTGACTATAATATGTATAAGAAATCATAAATTCATAGAACTTTTATACAATAGTCTAAGAACTATAGACCCAGAGTCTTGAGCAGTCATTCAGATTTACGGTGCTTATATTATTTTTCCTAAGCTGAGTTAGCTGAATTTGTGATAGAACGTAAACCGCATGAGGGCAGGTGATATGTCTAGTTCTCTGCAATATTGTAACTGCATAAAACATGCCAGGAACATAGTAAATGTTTAGTGAAATTTTGTTGAATGAATATTCATCATTTTTAAAAAGAAGATCTTAGTAATGTAAAGGTAATTTCAGTTTTGCCATTAGATCCAGTGAGTTTTTAAAAATATTTTTGATACTTACAGGAGCCATCAGGGGATGTAGTCCATGGCATTTTTCACATCAAAGAAATCCACAATCTGGAAATACTCAGGTATCAGTGATTTGGTCCATCCCTCTGACTCTGATCAGGGCATAATATCTTTTGCTTTTCTTCACCTTAAACAAGTTTAGGAGAGGAGATACCCAGTCTTTTCTACAAGTCTGTTTCAACTGCTATTCTTTTCCTCTATGTCCAACCTAAAACTATCCTGCTACAAAGAACTTGCTTATTTTTGTCTGCTTCTGAATGCAGAAGAAAAATGAGTTTGTCAGTATATTTTACATTCGTATCCTCCATTTTCTCTTCTAACATCAATCAACAGTATCTGCAGACACTCAGTTACAGGCCTAGCACTCTGCTTTCCCACGGTTTCATGCCTTATTTGCAAAACTTTTGAAAACATTTTTCATTTCTTTTTCTAAATCTTCTCCATTTTCTTCACAGCTGGCTTCAAATATGAATCCATAAAACTGGGCATACAATGGTGAGTGCATTGAGAAAAACAGGTTATGTTTTTCAGGGAGGACTAGTTTCCTTTATATTCACATCCAGAAAAAGGGATATTAATAGAGGAAGCCCATGTGCAGATGTGGCATGGGGAGAGGGGTTACAACCATTGAGAAAGGGTAAGAAACTTGACGTTCCCCAAAAGGTCTCCACTAAAATATAGTTTTTATTTCATGGAAAACTAAACTTTTGAAACGTTCTTGCTTTGTTTCATTCTGTATAGATAGTTATTGCCACAATTATGGTTGTGTAAAACAAACCATCCCCAAACTTGGAAGCTTACAGTAACAAACACTTACTCTCAGCACCCGTGGGTCTGCTGGTCAACCTGCAGTTTGGCTGATTTGGTGGATCTAGGCTGGCATCAATGGCGCAGCTTTGCTTTAGGCTATTGGTCACCTGAGCTTGTCTGTCTCCAGGATGCGGGTGGGTCCATAGCCACTCTACATGTTCTCTCATCCTCCTTGGACTAATGGCTACCCAAAGCATGCTGTTCTCATGACTAAGGGCAGAAGTGCAAGAGGCAAACATGGGGAAGGCTCTGTTCACATCTGTTAACATTCTTTTGGTCAAGGCAAGTCACACATCCAAGTCCGTATCATTGGGGGCAGAGAAGGATACTACACTCACAGTGAGAGGAGGCAGGGAGTGAATATTTGCTGAATAGTAATATAAATTATCACCCAGACCACTAGACTATAAACTTAACAAGGGTAGGACTTTTGTCTGTTTTTTTCACCACTGCATGCCTGGAGTCTGACACCTGTAGTGGCTCAATGAACACTTGTCAAATGAATGAATCAATGAATCAATGAATGAGGAAGGCAATAATATAGACCTTGCACTAGTAGATTAAGAATAGTATTAATGACTAGAGTAAGAAATATTCTTTATAACAAAGGTGTTCACTTCAATAAAAGATAGTTAAAAATTTATAACACAATTTATATTAACGTAACTACATGTAATATATGCATGAATATATTCATGTGTCTATAGTCACATGTCTTTCCTATTTGTTCTACTGATATTTTCTCATTAGCTCAGTTAAAGTGGTATTACTATGGCCAAAAGGCCCTTCCACACTGGATAAACCTGAGGGTGTCCTGTGACGTGCAGTGGTGGCAGAGCCTGCCTTGCAATGAGCTGTTCTGCCCCTGAGCCTCCTTGCCTGACCAGTGCTTTTGCTGAACGTGAATCACTCAGTGGTGATGGCTGCAGACCAACTTCCCCTGTGCTGTGGCCCTGAGCAGCTGGGTCATATGGCTTGAAGCTGCGCTACTGGGAGCACTTCAAGTGTCTCTGCTGTCCACCTCGGTCAGAATGAGCCACAACAGCTCACATTTCCCTATTGCTCTCCTCTGGCTGATCCCAGCACCGGCTTAGGAAGCTGAGCCCAACCTGCTGCTGTGTCACACGGCAGTGTCAATGCTCTTTCCTGGTTACCCACGTTAACTTTCGTTTCTGGGAGTCATTGAATTGCCCCAGGACACGAAATAGTTTATCTAGGGCAGATCTAAAACTGACTGCTCAATAAATGGTTGAACTGTCTTCAGTTTGGTCTAGAGTGAAATTCAATGAAGAAAAAAATCAGGGCGATTATGTCAAACATCTCAACAAAATGTAAATTGAGGCAAGTATCTTGTCTGTCTTGTTCAACACTGTCATCCCAGGGACTAGCATCAAGGTTGGCTCATGGCATATATTCAGTTACTATTCTTCGAATGTATAAAGGAAAAGCATATGCATTCTCCAAATTGTTTATATTTGGCTTTAAACTAAATTTTTCAATATGCTATAATATAGATGTTATCAACTTAGTGATACTTTAGAATTAGGTTATTTTTGATGCAATAAGTTCTATGTTCAGAGCAGTAAATGTCACATAATGAACACTATACAGTATTTGATAAAGTAAAATAAGTTCAAAATAAGAATGAGGTGGCTTTCTTGTTTTTTTTCCCCACTTTTGAACAAAGTACAAATAGTCTAATTTCCCTATTATGGTTCCCTGGTTTCCCGAAGTTTCTTTCTAAATAGATCATACCACTTAAAATGATGATAATGATGAGGACAATAATGCAATGGTGACATCTAGTATTTACTGAGCATTTATTATGCACCAGATATTGTGCTAAGTGTTTTACATTCATTATTTCATTTAATTCTTGAAACAAATGTATGAAGTGGAGCATATTGTTATTACCTTTTTGCAAAGGAAACCCCAACTCTCAGATAGTAGACAATGAAACTGGTCTTTCTGATCCCAGGGTCTGTGTCTTTAAGTACTATGCTCCCAACATGGAAGGGACTGCAGGACAGAAGTCCTCTTCTCTGCCCATCAAAGACACGTAGATATCAAGTGTTCACTGAAAGGGGGGTGTGGGCTTTATGAAATACCTCTGAATACCCATCTTTCCTGTATTAAGGGGAAATATTTAAGATCTGTGATTTATACCATGTTTCTTAATAGTTTGGTCTGAACTCCAGGAAGAACCCAAATCTCCTTTCCTCCGAGGTCCTTCTTGGCTTAGACTCTGTCTTGAGTAAATATAAAAATAAATGTAATAATGTTTCAGTGGAGTTAACGAAGCCGAGGAAGTCTTCCACAATGAAGAATTCCATGGGAGACATTTTAGAGAGTTTAACGGAGACGCCAGAGGCTACTGTATCTCCTTGGTCCAGAGAATCTGCACCATTGGCATCTCTGTGGGGCAATGAAGAAGATGCCTGCTATGGTTTACTGCAGGAAAATTATCTTGATTAGATTGGTCTGTGTGTGTGTGTGTGTGTGTGTGTGTGTGTGTGTGTTGCTGCCAGTTGACACCCAAGAAACAGAAAACTGAAAACTTTGCAGCATTAGCCATAACATTGCATTACTCCTGGGAGGATGACGTGTTGAGGCTCCCTCTTGAGAACAATGCCCAGAAGGGCTGTGCACAGGCTGATAGTAGCTTTGCTAATCCTTACCTTGCCTCTGACACTTTCCTGGACAGATCCCATTGCTGGGGCTTTGTAAGCAGTGGTTTCCTTGACAGCAGGAGAGAAAAGGGACCCAAGCTTGTGGTTCTCTTATCCCTACGTAACTTCCCATTGAGATGAAGGGATACTCATCCTTCAAAGCGACATGCTTCGAAGTCACGTTCATCACTCATGGAGAGTCTGCTCTGTCAGAGGGCAATGAGGGGCTTTGCTTCTTGGTTTTTAATCTTAGCAGACAGCACATGTTCCAAAGTGATGGAATAGCCCCCCATTCATCAGGTTCAGTGGGACAGTTGCAGAGAACAGTCGGTATCACCTGTGAACAGTTGACTTGGTAATGACACTATGGTACAAAGCAGAGGAAGGCGTCCTGGGCTCAGGGAGCTTGAATGGAGCCCGAGGGTCTGCCTCCCTCCCTTAGGGGTCACCTTCCGCTACTGTACTTGAAAGGGGTGGCTGTTCCGCTTGGTTGCTACTGGACCCTTAACCATTTCCCTTAGCACTCCCTGGGTTTCTGCTCAAAATGACAGGACCGTGGGCCTCCCTCCATGTAAACCTGCTCTGCAGTGCGGCTCCCTCAGGGAAATGATCATTTCCTTTGCTGCTTCATCCTTAAATTTCTCACAGATTCCCTAACTGAAGGCTGCTGAGTGCACCAACTTTTAGTAACGTTTTTGGGTAACAGAGGGAAAGGATAACACAGCATGGATCAGAGTAACATTGAAAATGGAAGAGCAGGGGAATTCTTAGGATTAGTGCCATTCTTAAGTGTCTTGACTATTTATCCCATGGAATGTTCTTCTGTCTCCCCACCTTGTTAGGGGTGCTGTCTTTCCCTTTCCTCACTGCCTAAATGGATCTGCAACACCCGATTTACTCTTTCTTTACTAGGCCTAGTTAATTTTAATTTAGCTTTTCACATCTCCTTTCCCCGTTTCAAACTAGTTCCTTGACCTGCTTTTGTGTAGCCAAAAGCTTAATGAGGAACTCAGCTAAGATACATGACCTTACGCTCAGGCCTCTGCCTTTAGCTATTCTAAGAACCAGCAGGAACTTTGAAAACACATTTTTTTTTTTTTCCTCAAGACATTAAGGGTCGAATTCTTCAGGTGAACTCCTTTAGCACTTTTGGTAAAGGAAAGGGGAATGTGGAAAAATTTATACTAATTCTCTTCTTCCTGTGCACTTCCTGCTATTTAGAAGAAGCCCCCAGGAATAAAATTTTACCTCCTACCTCTGAGTTACATTATGATGTTGACTTTTTAAAAATTCCTACTTAAGTTTAGGATGGAGGCAGAGCTTATTTAGGATGTTACCCACGCCAGCTATTCTGCCGGCAACCTGAGCGAGCTTGGAAGTAGATTCTTCCCCAGTTGAGCCTCCGAATGAGAGAACTCAGCCCTTCTGACACCTTGATCGCAGCCTGTGAGGCCTAAACAGAAAACTCAGCTAAGCTACGCCTAGACCTCTGATCC